>JANHZU010008482.1:28149-39377 GCA_032468055.1 Acrochordus granulatus | reverse complement strand
TGGCCACATAATGCGCAGGGAGGACTCATTGGAAAAGACTGGGATGCTGGGAAGGATTGAAGGGAAGAGGAGGAGGGACGGCAGAGGATGAGACGGATGGATAGCGTAGTCAGTGCGATGGGCGTGGGCTTGGGAGGACTCCGGGAGGCAGCGCAAGACAGGGGGGCCTGGCATTATGCAGTCCATGGGGTCGTGAAGAGTCGGACACGACTGCGCGACTAAACAACATTTATAAATTTAGGCTTAAGGAGTGGGGAGATCCATGTTCCAGTCCACCCCAATTTGAAACACATGAACTAAGCAGGCAGTGTTATTTATTTAATCCAATTATAAATTTAGGCTTAAGGAGTCCACCCCCAACCAGGGAAACTTACTGGGCAGCTTTGGGTTAGTCACTCACACTCAGCCCCGTCTTCCACACAGGGTTGTTGCTGATGAAAAAAAATGGGAAGAGCAAACATGTAAAATAAAGTACACTCCTTTAAGCATGTGCACAAAGGCAGGGTAGCATTTCAACCAATCCAAACATGTTAACAAATAGATGAGCAGGTTTCTTTCATGCTCGGTTGCTGTGCCCAATTCTTTGCGACCCGATGTGTGTAACTCGGCCAGGATCCTTGCAACAGCTGGAGTTCTTGTAAGTATTTGTCAGCCCCACCAGGCGGGCCAGGCCTGGAATCATTGCCGTGGGAAGGCTAAGATTACTCGCAGAGAAACAGCTTCTTGCAAGTCTGATCGGACTGGACTTCCTCCCCCTCTTATACTCAGGTGAATTAGGAAGGTGTCTGCCTGAGATGTTACCTGTCTGGTTGTTCTTAGGCAGCGTTTCTCAAAGTTGGCAACTTTAAGACCGGTGGACTTCAACTCCCAGAATTCCCCAGCCAGTTTTGTGTACCTTTCTTATCAGCGTGACACCCCTACACCCTAATATTTGGTCTCGATCTGCCACAGTCTCTCTCCCAAGTAGCAGATGTCTCCTAACTCCTGGGCATCATCCCCTGCATGGAATAGGGAAAACCTTGAATAGATTACGAACAGGGGTGTCATGATGTAAGAAGACCCCAAAGACTTGAGGCTGCCTTATAGGAGATGGACCCGGTGAATGGGGGGAACAGCAGAGCCCCGAACATTTATCGACATGCTATAATCTCGATGGACCACATACGATGGAGGATTTGTTCCTGGCCGATGACAAAGCTATCCAGACCGCTGTTTACCAGACCTCAAGCGCAATATAACGCGACGCAAGTCTTTTAAATTCTTTTGTGTTTTAAATCTTTGTATTTGACATATAGTTAATGAATGTTTTTACTTAGATTCTTACCTTAGTTTTTAAGTAGGATATCCCTTCACGTAAGATCTCTTGGACTCAGAAAATAAAATTAAATCCATGTTAGAGGGGTCATCCCAGGGAATTTGTGTCCCTGAAAAGCGAGTTTATTACTGCTTGAACGTCTCCAGCAATCTGCTTTGCCTGCTGACACAATCCCACTTTTTGAAATACTGACCAAAAGACTGATTTTGAACTCTTTACTTTCTTCTTCAACAAAAAGCGTCAAAGACGTACCATAAGCCTTTCTGAACTTTCCCCATTTCTATTTCTTCAAGTCTATAATTTCCCACTATCCATTCTGAGTAGTTGTTAAAGAAATAAGGTGACGCTATACAGCCCCGCTACGTTTCTTTCCCAGTTTGGAACTATTCCGCAGCTCCATCTCTCATGCTTTCTGGCCATCTTAAAAACAGGTCAGCCTGGCACACTCGCTTTTTAGGGGCTTCCCACAAGTTCTTATGGTCTCTCAAGTTTGGCAACTCGACTCCCAGGATTCCGTGCTGGCTGGGGAATCCTGGGAGTTGAGGTCCACGCATCATCAAGTTGCCAAAGTTGAAAAACAACGGTCAAGCGCATTCGTAGAAGCAGTAAAGCAAAAATAGGTGACTTTTTGGAACCCCTTAGCTAATTTTGTCATCTTTCAGACGCCAGCGACGTGAATCTCAGGCGACTGCCTCTTCTCCTCCAAGAGAAGCCACAGCACAATCAAAGCATAACGAAGCGTCGGCAGTCACTGCACTAACTGATGAAAGGAAATACAGATTTGTGTTCCCGGATTTATTGGGATGAAAGCCACAAATCTGATCCTTTTGCTGGCCTTATGTGGCCAAAAAAAAACCCCTTTACAGCCACAGATCTTTGCAGGAAGCTGCAGGGAAATGCTCCGTTCCGTCATTTTGAGTCATGCTTGGAATAATGTCTTAAATAGTGTCAAAAATCCCCAACTGGTGTTTTCCACGAGAAAAAGACGAGGAGGAGGTCCCAGGACTGAGATTTAAGTCTTGTCAGCAGGAAGAGGATCCTCGGGAGCGTGCAAAGGCCTCCAAGCCCTGGTTGAGGAGTGACAGAGTCATACCCCCGGGGACGAGGACACACAGCACTCCTAAGAGGAAAGAAAATAGGAACAGGTAACCCTATGGCTGCCAGGTTGGTTTCTTTCGACCCATGGGCATGGCTGCCAGAGGCTTCAAACCTGCTGCTTTCTATACAGGTAGTCCTCAGCTTACGACCACAATGGGGACCAGAAAATTCACTATTTAAGTGGCGTGGTCATTATGTGAGACATCTGATTTTACAACTGCATCTGATTTTACCATCTTTTTTGCAGTGGTCGTTAAGTGAGACATCATGAGACTTAACGAGCCCCTCCCCTTCTGGCCTTTCCCATTGATTTTGCTTGTTAGGAACATCCTTGTTTGGGCTAGCTTAGAAGGATCCCCTCGACCACCTGTCTCGAGCACACAGGATAAGCCACATCTGGGATCTTGGTAAAACACACGTCCCTTTTACTCTATCATGGTTTGTTCCTTCAGCCAAACCCAGGATGGCTGCGGCAATTGGCTTACTAGGCTGAAGGAGGTCACCTTGATTCAATGGGTTGTGCGAACGGAGACAGCTGACCCTTACAGTTACTCCTTTCGCACCCAGATCTGGAATCCTTAGGTTCGGGGCTTGCATGGGGATGCTTGGAGGATGGAAGGGTGTGGAGCCCCATCATGCACCGTCTTTCGGGGATACCTAATCCGCTGATGTCATGAATATTGCGGCTTTCATCGTCAAAGAAGAGCATCTGATGAAACGGGATGCCACTCTGTTGACTCAACCTGGAGAGGAGACCAGCAGAAGACGGTCAGCCATCATCCCGTCCTCCGGGTGAATTTTCCAGTTCTTCGGAGCAGTGCTACTCAGCCTCGGCCACTGTAAGGCGACTGGACTACAACTCCCAGAAGGGGCAACACTCGTCTCTAAAAATTGTATGGCTCACCCCGTTAGCCTGCTCTGTGAGAACTTTTTTTCTAGTGTGCGCCCAGCATGGGAGAAACGCATATATTCCGGCCACCTCTTTCCTTCCGCGTGGAATTGAGAAAGCCTCCTGGATAGGAGGCGAAATGTTTTCTGATCGATTCCAATCATTTATTGGAATGATTACTCAAGTAATAAAAGGCCAGTTGCCTTGTTGGAGAAACTGGGGAAGACTTTTGCCACGCATCACCACCTGCGTTAAGGAGGGCATAGGTGGGCGTGCAAAGCAAAGATGGATTTGGGATTTCCCCAAAATCTGCTCCCCGGCCCCAAATCCAAGGGACGAAACTTGCTTTTACCTGTGGAAATGGGTGACTTTACTGCCGGGGTAGATTTCCGTGTAGCGGAAATAGCGATTTAAGCCAAAAAGATCTAAGAGCTGGGAAGCTCCTCGGACTTCTCCTGTCCTAAAAGAGAGGAGCAGGTTGAAGATCAGATGCCGGGGATCCCTGAAGAGGGGCCAATTCCTGCCCAGCCATTTTTCAAGCCACGTTCGCACAACACACTTAACTCGGCAGCCACGTTCTGAATCCCCACAACTCACCGAACCTCCACTCAGCGGCTAAGGCGGGATCGTCAATCTTAACCAGCGTTAATCGTTCATATTTTCGTACTGATGCTTCGTGATATCGTAAGCCACCCAGAGTCCCTCGGGATAGTGAGGCGGGCGGCATATAAATTTAATCATAAAGCATGAAATCAAAATCATTCGACGCGCTGGAGCTCTCCTCCTAAAACTAGCCGAGGCCCACCGAACCAAGAGTGCATGTATGAATGCAGCTCCCTGCGTTCAAGGGATGTTGCGAAAGGTGTTAATGCTGCGGTATCTTCACAATCCAGTTGCTGAATGGTGATCCTTTATTGGGGTTACAGACACCCTAGAGACGGAAGTGGGGATTCAGCCACAGCTTAAATGCTGTGGGGAGTGAAACGAAGATGTGGGAATGCTGATCCCAAAATAAATGGGGCTGTGCGCGTGCATTCACACCCATGTTAGGCACAAAGCGAAGGTCAAAGTCAAAGTCGATTTGTGCACAGAGTCCCCTTTTCAGCAGTTGCTGGCGTCCTGCAAAACGTTCCCTCTGGTCCTCTGTGCATGCTCTAAAATGTCTGCCTTGCAGGTAGGTTATACGAGAACGAACCAATCCAGTGCATATCTGTGATTTCAGGAATTGAGAATACAGGAAGTCCTCGACTTATGACCATCATTGGGACTAGAATTTCTCCTGCTGGGCAAGGCAGTTGTTAACTGAGTTGCACTGGGCCTTACAATCTTTTTTACCACAGTTGTGAAGTGAGTCATTGCAGCTGTTAAGTGAATCGTGCAGTCGTTAAGTGACTACAGCTTCCCCCCATTGACTTTGCTTGTTGGAAGATGGCTGGAAAGGTCACGAATGGTAACTACATGACCCCAGGATGCTACAAACCATCATAAACAGGCCGGTTGCCAAGCACCCAAGTTTAAACAGCTGGTCACAGGGATGCTGTGATGGCTGCAAGTGCAAAGACGGTCACTTTCTTCAGTGCCGTCGAACGGTCACTAAACGAATGGTTATAAGTCGAGGACGATCTGTAAACTAGATAAATACCCACAAGCTAGCCTTACGTGGCTGATTCACCACAATGGGTGTGTGCGGGGTGCACGTGCGGCCTACTTATTCACCGGGAGGCGGCTGCCATGGAGACGCCTTCACGCTGCAACTTCTGGAGCACTTCTGGCACATCGGGGTACAGATGAACGGGCCGTTTATTCCGGTCTTGTATTGAGCCATTGCTGGGAAGAATGCGGAGCAGGAGTAGGTTAGCTCGTTCAGGGATCAGTCAGAAAACAAAAACACTACCGCTAGCCCTTGACTTACGACCGCAGTTGAGACCCGAATTTCCATCGCAAGCCGTTGCGGTCGTGAGACAAATTGGGCCCCATGGCATGATCGTTTTCAGCGAATCCGGCTTCACCAGCAGGCGTGTGTTGCTGGTTTGGGCCAGGAATGGGCACAGAAGGTCGCAAATCACAATCGGGTACTGACGGGATGCTGCGATGGGTCGTAAAGGCGAGCTGGTCACTAAGCGCCTGAACTGTGATCACGTGAGTACCGGTTGTCGATCGCTTTTTCCGAGGCGGTCGTCACCAGCCCCCATTAAGCAGACGGCCGTAAGGTGAGGATCGCCCGTTGCGTTAAAGGCGCAGGCAGGAGCACAACAGGTGCAGCGCAGAAAAACCTGCAGTTGTCGAGCTCTTACCTGCCCCAGCGTGAGTCGCCCTTGGCTGGACCGCCCCGGCCCCCTCTCCCCTGAACGGCAATTTTAACCCGGCTCCCCGCTCGGCTTCCGGGCCCGGGTGCGGGTGCCCGTCGCGAAGGCGGCCCGCCGCGGAAGGGCGAGCTGGGCGCGGCGCCTGTCCTGACGGGGCCGCGGCTCTCGATGCCCGCTCCCAGAGCCGCGGACCGGGGCGGAGAGGCGGGGACGGGCCGACCTGGCGGGAGCGCGCGGGAGCGGGTCGGCTGCGACGCGACGCCCCCCGTGACTCGTCGCCCCGGACTTTCCTCCGCCTCGTTCCTCTGCAGGCCTCCGCTCCTCAGTCACGGGCGAGTTCGGATGGGTGGGCTTCCCCTCCCAGCACCCCCCAGCCAGCAGGGACGGATTTCGGCCCCAAATTCCCCGGCCAGCGCGGGTGGACGTTTGCTGACTGAGGAATTCTGGGAGTTGAAGGCCATTTGTCGCCTCCGTGTTTCAGAGGGTCTAAAACCGGAGAGGACCCCCGCCGCGCTTCGAGCAAGAGGTCCCTGGCGGGCCCCCTTCCTTCTCTCACCTCTTTCTCCGGAAGGGGGGATCCACGTGGGTGTCGACCCAGAAGGGCCACAAGGTGTAATCTGCCAGAGGAGAAGCCGGGGGTCACCTTCGGGCCCGCCTCCCCTCCCCTCCCCGCGAACGCAGCAGGAGACCCCAAGGCCCGCTCGCCCGCCCGCCCGCCGCTCACCCAGGTCGAACACCACCAGGGCGGGTCTCGCGCACATCGCCGCCGCTCCCCGGGCTCCGGGCAGCTCCCGGGGGGCGTAGCTCGCCGGCGGGGCGGCCTACGCCACGACCCCCCTCCGGGCGCGAGACAGCGCGCAGAGTGCAGGGCAGGACTGCGGGCCGGGGGGCGGCGACCCGCAGAAGGGACCGGCTCCGCTAAGGCGGAAACGAGGCAGCGACGAGACCCGCTTTGCGTCCAGCTCGCAAACTGGCGCGGCGCTGAAACCCCGGGCGGCTTGACCGGGGTTGCGCGCTGTTGGATTGGAGAGGGTTGAGCCCCCCACCCCAGCACTCAGTCGTAGCTCCAAACAGCTGCTAAGCCGAGATGATCCGGGGTCCTCGGTGCTCTCTGAGCTTGGTGGTTTGCTTGCAGGCAAAATTAGAGACCATCATCACTGCTAGGAGGGTTGTTTTGCCCCACTCTCTCCCAGCACGGATGATGTTCCCTAGATGGGTCCCGAAACGTCAGTAAGGAAACCACCGAGCTCGGAGCTTGCAGTTCAACCCTGAGCTACAAACATGCACTTGCGTCAACATTCATGACTGTGAAGCGAGGACTACCTGTCGTTGGAGGTCCCGGAAGCTGAAGGTGGCTCCCGTAAAATCCCCCAGCTACCTTTGGGGCATCGCCCTGTTTTAAGGTTCTTCTGCTTGGGCTTCATGCCCACCGGGGGAAAGATGCCCAGCGCTCAACCCCACAGCGAAGTCTCCTGGTGCTGTTGCCAGCTGGCGGTTCCCGCTCAGAGCAGCTTCCACAATGCCGCGCCAAAGTTGGCGGGCTGCGAGTGCGAGATCATGTGCGAGCCAAAGCCTGATCTGAAGCCAAAGCTATAGCCAGGGGCCAAGCTGGGCTTTGCGCAAGGGGATTTTGAATCAATGGGGAGCTGCGCAAATGCGCTCGCCATGCACTTGGACAGCAAACGAGCCTTTGCGCCGGTTCACATTCACGTGGGAAGTGCCGGCGGATGATTTCGGGGATGAGCTCCCTCGAAGATGAAATGCATGTTCTGGTGTTATGTTGATTTGAAAGAACTCCCGAGAGGGAACTCGATGATTTTGAAATAAGTTATAAGCTTCGAGGAAAGGCCGTGTGGGCTGAGAATGAAAGATGGTTAAAACATGTCGCGGCGGATAGGAGCTGCGTATCGGGGTATGTAGCTTTTATCACGTGAATCCGCTTGGACTGAGAGGGGGGCGCGTGCTCTCTTTTCGTGGACTTCCAAATGGATGATTTATCCGGAGTGGGGCTGGGAGTGCTGGCCGGGAGAGCTTTTTGTCTTTTTGCCTTTTTTTCCTGCTTCTTTTGCAGTGTGCGCTTATATTCATATTTTAGATTTTGTTGCTGTGATTCGTCGCATTGTTTTTTATTATTCTTTTGGATTTTTTTGTTATTGTCTTCTGCGTTTTATTTCGTTGAAAAGTAATACGAGTTTGACACGAAAGAACTAACTCCAAAAACGTCCTTAATTCTTCGTTTCCGCCTTTTATCCTTACGGACCAGTGAAGTAGGCTCGGCCTGGCTCGGTCAGTTGAGGAGCTTCACAACTGAGAGTGTAAATCAGCGTTGCGCCATCTCAGCCCCTCGAAGACGGCTGGGGGATCCTGGGCGTTGAAGTCCACACGTCTCCAAGTGGTTCAGCCCGAGAAACGCTGATTTCGATCAAGTTTTCCCACTTGGCATTGAAACTTATCCAATCCTTTAAACCCGCTACCATTTTGCTGGGCCGCGATCCGCGTGTTTTGCCAGTTATTCCCAAATTCCCCAATTAAGTCGCTGGGCCGTCCTGCGTATTGGGAGTGGGCAGAACTTTAGGTACTGCCTTTTCGCCAAATGCAGAACGTCCTAAGATGAAGTCTTGATCAGAAAAAGCAAAATAATAATAATTAAAAAAAATCCAAATTCACAATTTTTTTGTTTTCCAGAAAGCATGCAGAAATCAGAAGGGATGATTTTTTTCCCCCCCAACCCAATTCTGTACTGGGGAAATAATTATTTCTCTGCAAAGTGGCATCTCATATTTTAAGCTATTCCACTGTGAGGGCACTGAAGCAATGCCGTCGCCAGTCACAGTCCGTAAAAACAGGTGGTCTCAGAGGGCTTGAGCAAGCGAGCCAAGCTAGATTCTATCGCGGAAGGGCATTAATCAGCCAACGATCAACTGTCACAGACCCATGGGGTAATCATTTCCAATCAAACCGCATGAAAGGTAGTTTGGTAGAGTGGATTTTGGGATCCGGGACACCAAGCTTTAGCCTTAGCCACGAAAGCTGGTTGGGTGATTTTGGCCAAGCCCTCAGCCCCACCCACCTTGCAGGGATGTTGTAGAAGAAATAACGGAGAGCATTATTGTGAGCTTGCTGAAGGTTATCTGACACAAAACGACTGACTGCGCAATCTTTTAAACAAATCAGTGCATGCTGTCTGGAGTTGTACAGATCAGAGTTAGACTTTGGGCCAGTCAATCGCATGTTCTCAGCCCAGCCAACCTCACAGGGTGGTTGTCGTGGGGTAAATAGGAGGAAGGAAAAGCATTAGGCACATTTGTTGCCTTCCGTTGTTTATAAAAATAATAAAGGTTGGGATATAAAATAAATAAAGGGCAGGATATGCATCTAATGCAAATATTATGCTTTCCTGAAAGAAATTAAACTTGGATGTATATCTTCCCCATGTTTATCAACCTGATAATGAAAATAGCAGCAACAAGCTTATTTTCTCTCTTAAGTTTCTTTCCTCAAATACTGGTAGTCCTCAACTTATGACTGTAATTGAGCCCAGAATTACGATCATAGGTTGTGCTGATTGTCGAGCAGGTCATCATGTGACTGACTCAATTTTATGACCTTTTTTTTGCAGCAGTCATAGTGAATCACCATTGTCATTAAGCGAACAAAGGGTGTTTTTTGCTGGAAAGCGAAAATAAATGAAATGCTGTAAATCATAGTCACATGACTGTGAGATGCACCAAATGGTTGCAAATGTGAATCAGCTGCCAAGTGCCCAAAATGCAAACACACAATCCAGGGAGGGCACAACCCGTGTTGGAACTTGGAATATGGGTCGTAGGTACCTCTTCTGAGTCCACTGTCACTTCAAATGGTCACTAAGTGATAGGCTGTAAATCGAGGACCACCTGTAGCTTTTATTCGCTTCCTCTGCTATAAAATGGGCCAGAAAAAATAGTTGGAAAGTTCTTTTCAGAAGATGAATGGCAAAGCTCAGTTTCTTGCATTGCCATCCTAAGTGGAAGAGGGAGGGAGGGAGATAACTTTGTGTCAAGGATCCTGGTTAGCCAGAGGGAAGTGACATGAATAGAGAGAGAAAACAGGAAAAAATTCCAACTCAGACACCAGCAGATACAAAGATGCTGTGATGGATGTGAAACATTTTATTTAACTTTTAACTATTACGGGGAAGGGGGAGACCTTTGAACAAGGGTGGCGAAAACCAGCAGATGAATCCTTAATCACATGCAGTCAGGAGCCCGGGCTCAAGCTGGATGCTGCACCCCAATAACTTAAGAGCATCCTGCCCCCTAAAACACACCTCCTCTCCAACGAGAGGTTGGGGAAAAAAACATATCGAGGGAGGCGGCGGTGACAGGCAGTCCTCCTGGAATTAGGAAGAAAGTAAAGCTGTAGGATGTGGTGAACCTAATGGGCCTCCCAAGCATCAAGGGTTGGGTTCACACACATCTGGAGGGTTTGGGGAAGAGGGGAACACGGCGGGGCGAGATGCGCCATCATCGCAGGCCTCCACGCAGCGCTAGGACCAAATGAAGGACTGAGCCGCCCTGGATCTTGTAGTCGGCGGCGGTTTTCTCATCGTTCCTGCGGAGAAAGAAAGGCAGACAGCAGTGAAGCCCAATTCTGGGGTGGGTGTACCAACAGAGGAATTGAATTCCAACAAAGGAACGTCTCCTGGATATATTAGAAGCCCCCTGCCCAGTGGGAGCGATCATAAAAAAGGAAGCATTTGATCTGGAATGCCTCATTGCTCATTGAATCCAACTTACCCTAAACATCGGTAAGATTATCCAAAAAGATAAGACTCATGCCAAAGTTTAGTAGCCCTGCCTGATTTCATGTATGGCAAGAAAGCATTTCATTTATCTATGACTTCATTTTATTTATGACTAGAAGAATTACCCAGAGTTGGATAAGGCAAAGTTTGAAATAATCTGATGCCTTTTCATCGAAGGCATAATTCATACTATGAGGAATTCAGAGCGTGTCTGCTGGGGACAAACTGAGTTAACATTAGATTATTTTGCTTAGAGTATCTGTAGCACAGAGTTTAACTGTTGGGTTCTTGGTGCTTGCTGAGCTTCACTGTTGTTTCGTTATCAGGCTAGGGAATGTCATCAGGACTGGGAGAATGAAGTTGGCTGGTTGCCATGCCAGTTTCTTCCTTAATTAGAAAATAGTTTCTTCCTTGTTCTGTTTATCTGGTTCTATTTCTTCTTTATCTGGGTGTTGGCTGGGAGGGACAATATCTTCTGGGTTGTTTGGTTCCTTCCCTGATTTTGGTTGTATCTTTTAAATGGCAATTAGACGAAGGTTTATATTTTCAATAAAGTCATTTTGATCATGTCAAAGAATGTGCATAGAAAAATGGGAATGTCATGGTCCTTATGTAAAACCTATATATTGGCCAGGAAGCCACAGTATAGACAAAATATGACAAAACAGACCGGCTTCTGGTTGTGTCTATATGCTGAATATATATTGAGGGAAGCTGAATTGAAAAAAGATAAATATGGTTTTAAAACTGGAGGAACAAACATGAATAAACTGTGCTATGCAGATGATATATTTGAATAGCCGTAAATGCCAAGGATCTACAAGGTCTATTAAT
>JANHZU010008482.1:0-10664 GCA_032468055.1 Acrochordus granulatus | reverse complement strand
TTGAACCTCTGGCAGAGCCCTCATCTTCTTCAGAGCACACAAGCCCCCCAACCACAGCAAGGTGGTGCCTCACTGGGGGGCACAATTGATTTATCCATGTGTAATCCATGGTTTATCCATTTTTCATGGTATTTTGGTTAAAAATGTGAGGGTCAGGTTATCTATGGATGGGCTTATATGTGAATATATATGGGATTTCCCCCCCCATTCAATCATGTCTGATTCTTGGAGATGGCCTGGATAAGTCCCTGGACATTGTCTCCTTCCTAGGGCTGAGAGAGAATGGCTGGCCTAAGGTCACCTAACTGGCTTTGTGGGACTAGAATTCAGTCTCCTGCTTTTGAGTCTGGTACCTTAACTAATACACCAAACCGGGTCTCCGTACGTGATAGAACTTGGTCTTCTCCTTCCAGGCTCTGCCAGGTGCTGAGACATAACCTTTATATCATCACTTCTCCACCCCGGGGTCAAGATATAAGGTTGAGCATCTGAGCAAGGATCCTATGCGAACAAATAAACTTCACCCGGAAACTTCATGATGTGCCACCCCATACCTAGGGGGGACTACAGCTCCCCTGTGGCACTGCCAGGTACAGCAGATCCAGCGATCATAAAACAGGGAAGTGGAAGGTGGACTCAACATTTTCACTTCTTCTTTCAGGAGAGGTAACTGCTTTAAAAATATCTGCCCAAATTTGTGGTTCAGTAGCCCAGTAACCACACCACCGTTCCCACACAATGCAGCCGGCATTCTGTCTTGCAAGCCTGAATTTTATCGTGCCATGAAGAATAAAACGTGCCCAGAGAAGGACAGAATGAAAAACCTTCTGAAAGTGGACATCAGTTCCAGGATTTTGATCAATGTGCAGTCCACAGACTTCCAAGCTGAGAGACATCGCACAAGGAGTTCAGTCTCACAAAACATAAACCAAGCCCTTATTTAAAAAGCACGCTTTGAATTATAAATCATTTATTTTCAAATAAATACCTATATTAGTACGAAAGGAAAAAAACACAGCTTTTTTTTTTGCTTCATTCATTTTCCATATAGGTTAAATGCAGTACAATCAAAACTTAATTAAGAGTAGAGATCTGGCTGGTAATAGAAGTCTCCTTCGTGGTTTTGTTGGTTCAGCTCAGCTTCAGGGCTAAATTTATCAGCTGTTTGACATTTTTAATTTGCATACCTTTAAGTGCATGAATGGCAAAGCAGAATTGGCCAATTGACTTATTTTGCATTAACCCTCTTCAGCAATCTGACTTGCATTTTTCCCTTAAATACCCTTTCTGAAAAAATAAAAGCAAATAAAATACCCCTCCCCTCCCCCTCCCCCCAAGCTGCCTAAACAAAGTGCAAGGAGAAAAAAAAAGGGAGGAACTCCTAAAAAATTATTTTGGCTCGAGTGAAAAGGACCACAAACCCATCTTAGGACGAATAATCATTTGAAAAACAAATGTATAACTTCTCCATCAGAAGTTCTCCAGACGTTTTTCACCATTAGTGGAAGCAAGTGTGCGCGAGTGAACGTGGCTGCGCGTTTATGAAGGAACTAAGGTCACAGTGGAAAAAAAAGTGTCAAGTAACACACCTGGGGGGGCTCGTTTTGCAGGGTGGGGGTGGGCAGAGCCCCTGGGGCAGTGGGAAGGACAGGCAGGTGACGGTGCTCCCGGAGCTGGAGAGGCAGCGACATCCGTGACCCCGTCCCGGGGAAACGGCCGTGGGAGATGAAAGCGTTGATCTTGGGCGCAGGCGTTGCGAGTGGTGCAGTTGTTGTGTACAGGGAAAGTGTGCACAGGAAAAAACCAGGCAGCAGGACAAAGAAAGGCGAGGCTGGTGGATGAGAAGGCGAAGAAGTTTGCTTGAAGAAAGGAGCTTCTTTCGCTGCCTTGTGGGCGTGGCAGACCCCACTGTGGTTCTGTGGCTCGGCAGGGCCCTTTCCTCCCTTTGCCGCATGGCTCTGCTGCGCTGTCACATCGCACTCTGCACCGCGGCTAAGGCCTGCCTCAGACGGGCCGCCCCGTGGCCCCTGCCCTGGGGGTGGCGGCGGATGCGTGAGCTCTGGGGCTTCCTCTGGGGTTGGGCTGGCGGCGGGGAGAGCTCCGTGCGTTGGTGTTGGCATTGGCTGCGTTGGCGGCGTTGGCGGGCTGCCTTCCTGGGGAAGCCCGAGTGACAGCAGGAGAGCCTCGGGTGCGGGCCGGGGAGCCTCGGCCCCGGGCAGGAGAAGCCCGGGGGGTAGACGCCGTGGAAGCTGACGGGCCCGCCGGGGATCCCTGAGCCACTTCGATCGTCAGCACACCGTGGACCTGGGAGAGTTGAGGGCTGTCCAAACTGGCAACCAGCTGGCGCTGTCCGGGACGCAACGGTGTGAAGTTCTGGCGGAGTCTCACGGTTTGATGCGGGCCGATACTCCTGCAGCGTGAGAACAGACCGTCAGTGTTCCGGGGCATGGTTCAAATCACGGGGGGGGATTACGCACGGAGAAGGAAGACAGGGCTGAAACGGCGGTCGTACAAAGGATGTGGGTCCTGGGCTGGGGCGGTGTGAACGAACCACATGATGCAAGTGCTGAATAAACACGGCACCTGCTTAATGGCTACAGTGTTTGTTTAAGGACCACCCTGCTCGCTTAACAACCACTTTAAAAAAAGCTTGTAACATCCGGCACGGTCACAGGGTGACCCACTTAGCGATTGCTACGACTTACGACCAGGTAATATCAGCCCAAGGCAGGTCGGTGAAACGCGCACGGGCAGCTTTGAAAGGGACTACTCACCCTACAGTCATTGTGTTGGGAGTGGAGAGCCCGGATCCTTCCATGTGGAAGGTGACATTGGTCAAGGTCACAGGAAGGGGGTTCTTGAAGACAATCTGGACTTGGGTCTCCTGGCCGACAATGGCTGGACCCAGCAGCTACGGAGAAGAGAGGAAGAGGATGAGAGAGGGTGAGGGAGAAAGGCGCTAAGAGCTTGCACATGGATTCTCAGAAGGAGTGTAGCCTGTGTTAGGAATATGCTGCATTTAACACCTCTCAGAAATGGGGACGGGCTCCCTGCTGAAAAGAAATAAACGGTCTTGGATGCATCCAAGGAAAGATGCTGCCTAATTCTGGAAAGCGAAACTACGGGCACTCCCTGGGACAGCATCCTCACACACAGTGGCATGGTGCGGCACAACCCTGAACCAGCCTCTGTACAGGATACAGCTGGTCCTCATTTAGTGACCACAATCTGGACCAGTCATTAAGCGAAGAAGTCACAAAATGAACCTACAGCTGTGTTTATGATGTTCCTTCAGCTTTCCTTTGCTCGACAGATCTGCGAAGGTCGTAAATACGAGGACTACTCTTAAAGTTACTTTTTCATCACCATCATAACCGCAAATGGCTGCTCAATAAGTGAGTCGCTAAATGAGGACTACCTGTAAAGCGCGGCTCCCATTATCCCAGAGAGCACACCTCTTGATAGGAACTGGAGCCCGCCCCATCTGGAAGCTCCAAATCTGGGGACAGTTACCATTATACCCTGCAGTCGTAACTTTTCGTAAGCAGCCCCCGGTGGGAATCCTAATCTTCTGGGCTCACCATCCTTGTCCAACCTAGTTTCTTGGACACGTCTGGTTTTCAGCCCAGCAGACTGAAGGCAGCCCAGCGCCCATGTCGTACCGTCAAGGTGAGATCTGGAGTGCGAAGGCGGAAAGTGTGCTCCTTTGCGATGACCTGCCCAGTCTCGGTTACCTTTCCGGAGATACTCAGCTTCATGGCCCCCTGGTCCACCAAGTGGGGCTTGTACTCCAGGTAGGAGATTACCATGGGGACCGGTTGAGCTGGAAGGAATGCAGGCAGATTCGGGGTTAGGTGGATGGAGACCCTCGTGATAAAGACACCCCTTGTGGTTCACTACCAATTCTGCACTGCCGCACCTCCCCTCCCTGCTATCTTCGCAACAACCTACAAGGAAGGTTGCACTCAACAGTCCAGGTCGCTCGCAGCTTTGGCACAAGGTACCGTGCCGCGGGGGCTGGAGACAGGTACCTCCTCCTGCGGGTATCTGGACTTGCCGCTGCTCTTGTTTAAAATTGCTGCCGGTGACTCCGGTGTAATACATGACCGCCACGAAGAGGTTGAGGGAGACGTTGCGCGGCATCGAACTTTTGTTCTTCAGAATGACCCTCAGGGAGATGTCCTGCCCCGCGTAGGCTTCTTGAACGTCTACAGACACCGAGATGTCTTCTCCCCATTCCTTGTTGGTGTAGATGTGGGCCTTGGTGCCGTGTTTGGCGGCCGTTTCCACTGCTTTGCGCTCAGCTTCCGATCCTGCACGGGGAAAGAGCGGAGACTTTGCAGAGGGGTTCCGCTGCTTGTTCCGAGCAGACAGATACGAAGACGACCTTGATGGGAGAGATGCCGCTTTTTTTAACTAGGCAAGAGGGACTGGAACATTTTTGCAATCCAGAGCGAGGGAGCAATACTATTCCAAAGCGACGTAGACAGACACCTCCCTAATTCACAGGCGTATAAGCCGCAGTCGCTGGGATAAGGAGGTGGGCGGCACATCCATTTAATAATTAAATAAAGCAAAATAAAAAAGAAGAGGGAGAGACCCAGCATAACCAGACGTGCAAGATTCTCAATACAGCCAACTCGGTAAAAGGAGTTTTAGACTTCCTGTGGAGCTGAGATTCTGGTCTGGTCTACCTAGACGGGCTGACGTTGCCCCAAGCAGGATTCAGAACTACGAGGATTCTCCGAGTGGCTACCTACGAGTTAGGCAGAGTGAGATGAACTAATCAAGCAGGTGATTATTTCACAGTAAGGCATAAAAAGACTGGCTGTACGAAATACTCTATTTTGGGTGGAACATGCCAGTGTGATTCTTCATCTCTGGGGTCCAAATAGCTCAACAGGGAACTCTTTGTATTTTTTTAGGAAGCAGAGGACCACCATCTGCTGATCCATATCAGGCAGCTAATGTCCCTGGCAGATTTGCTTGGTCGGAGATATTTGTCAGACAAAGGGTCCTCCGTGATGGATGCTATTATTTGCTTAAAGCAGTATTTTTCAACCCTGGCAACTTTAAGCTGGGTGGACTTCAATTCGGTCCGGATTTCTGCGAGTTGAAGTCCACCCAGCACAAAATGGCTAAGGTTGAGAAACACTGCTCTCGAGGTTCCTCTTTCAAATATTGCCAGAAATTTAAGAGTACAGAGATGCGCGTACGTGTGTGGAGAAAGCACCGCTTTAATTTAAAACAACTTCCGAACGAGAACAGATGATTCTGGGATTCGCTCGGGTCACCTCATTCTTTTTTACTGACTTATCCAAATTTGTCACAGCCACCAAAACTCTCTCTTCAAAGTATCTCCCCGCCCAAGGAGAAAGGGTTGGAAAGGTGGTCGCTTAATAGTCAGGGTCGTGAGACCCCGCCGTTAAATTTTGCTGCTGCTTGTTCTGAAATTCCAAACTCCTACTGGAAATTCAGACGGGGCAGAAATAATTCATCCTTGCTCCTTTTTTTCCCCAAAAGTAAAAATCCACCCCAAAAAGAAACTCCGCATTTCCTTCCTTTGTGTCAGCACTGCCCCCAACCTTCTCCGCTCAGCAGTGTCGTACCTTCAGGGTGCTTGTAAAGGCTCGTGATGTCCTGGCGCTGATTGGATCCTATGGCTTTGGTGCTGATGAGATGCCCGATGGCTTTTTCCTCTACGTAGACGATCTTGAAACTCCCATCCGACTGGCGTTGCCAGTACACTTTGTCGCTGTTCACCTGTGAAGATAAATTGTCACCAATTTTTCTTCCATCATGTGCCCAATATGTATTTCGGATCATGATTGTCTCTCGGAGAAGTGCCGTGACTCTTCGGTCCTTCTCTCTAGCTTGAAGATCTGACATAGTTTGTGCTGGAAATCAAGAGCGGGGAACTAATCTGAGGCCGAAGATGTATAGTCACCTAATAGGTTTGCCTTGGGTAATGGTGAGGACAACGTCTGCCTACTTTAGAGCTGTCCCAAGTGCTGAACCAAGTACAGGCAGTCCCCGACTTATGAGTATTTGTTTAGCGACCATTCAAAGTTACGAGATCACCGAAAAATGTAATTTACAACCAATCCTCATACATATGACCATCACAAAGCCCCTGAGATCACATGATTGCAATCTGGGTGCTCGGCAACTGGCTCACACTTCTAACAGTTGCAATGCCTTGCAGTCATATTATCGCTATGTTTACAACTTATCGAAAGTTTACAACTTTCCCAGCCGGCTTCTGACAAGCAAAGTCAATGGGGAAGCCAGCGGGAGATCGCAAGTGGCGGTCAGATGATATTTTGCTTGACCGCGGTGATTCACTTAACACACACGGCAAAAAAGGTAATAAAATCAGTGGCAGCCATACATTGCCTCACTTATGACCACACTGCTGAGCAATACATTTTCCAGTTTCTATTGTGGTCATCAATCGAGGATTACCCGTACTCTAAATCACTTTTCTCCATCCTGGTTCCCTTCCAGATGGGTGGGCTTCAGTTCCCAGAATTCCTAGCAGATACGGCCACTTTTGAGATTTCTGGGAGTCAGCACTGAATTTTCAAGACAAATCATTTTTGGGGGATCTTTCCTCCACGCATGTAAAGCCATCCAAGGTGCGGCCAACACCATCCCTTGTGCTCGTGGATTCTCCAGATGAATGATAGCCTCTCCTCTATTTTCCCTCTTCTAAATTACCTTCCGTCCAGCTTCCCTGGGTGACCCCTGATCTGTTTGGAGAGACCACCCTTCCCACCATGCCTGGCTCACCCCGTCTCAACCGCGCCCCGTCTCAGCTGTGCTTCTCCGCTCAGAGAAGAGCCTACCTCAGCAAAGCAGAAGGAAGCGTCATATTTCATGTAGACCAGACCGTTCTTGATGGCCTCCACGGAGCAGGGCCCGCAGCAAAAGATGCCTGTTGAGAAAGACGGAAGGTGGGCCCGGGGAGGAAGGAAATGGAGAAAAGACACTGAATCCCCCGCCAAGCGTCACACTTCCAATCCACAACCTTCTCAGTGGTTCCAGAGCTGAAGCTCCCATAGGACATCTTTTTCCCAACTTACCACTGCTGGACTCCTGGGGGGTTGCATCCACCACCTGCCACCCGTCATACCCTGAAGGCAGATCCGGCCGCTTCATCCAACAATCATTCCAGACATGGAAATTCCTGAATCCCAAGGAGAAAAATCAAGAATTCAGCTACTCCAAGTTGACCTCATGTGCGCCTCCCCAGCGTCCACGGATGAGGAGACACCATTTCCTCACCAGACAGAGTCAGCGTTGAGGTGTTCCAGCGGCTTCATATTCTCATCAAAGTAGATGTCCATGGTGAGGCTGACATCCGTGTCATGCGCCGAGTTGTAATTGGTGACAGTCCGCGTGGCGATGCCCAGGCACCGGAGCACTGCGGAGGAAAGGAGGCGGAGGGGAAGGGCATTAGCAGAAAGGCCTCCTGGTTCTACTCTACCCTTATCCTAAGAGTTGGCAGGACTTTTCACATGCGGGGCTTGCTCCCCAGAACTGACGACAAAGGCATCCGTTTGCAAGGACCAGGATCTATCAGCATAACCCAGGTGTTAGGAAAATAACGCCCAGGGTTTGAGTTCACACAACATGCAGTCTCTGCTCAGACGGATCTGATTCAGCACAGTGCGCGAACTGCCACGTGGCTCATTTAGCCTGGCGTCCTTTGGTGCACTTTAGGTAATCTCGGCTCAGAAAGGCTGCCAGAAATTCATCGTCGGATGTGTGCATCAACAGTGCTGCCCAGGATGCGAGCCTATGCGGGGGGCGAGCGCCACCCGCAGCGACATCACTGCAAAAACCCCTCCTCCACGTTCCTGAGTTGTGAGATCGCACCTTCGGAGGAGATGAAAGCGCATCTCGTTTCTCGCTTGCCAGCAGAAAGCAGGCCAGGCAGTTCAGCCTGCCAGTTTTCTGCCGGGAATCGGCAGTGAGCGGCCGAGAACGGAGTGGCCGCTTTTTGGCCACCGAGAAATAATAAGAGCGCCCCGCGCTTTTTCGGGATGCCACCCCCGGGCTGCCCTCCTGCTTCGAGGGGAAAATCTGGGGCCACGTTATAGCGACTGACTTCACCCTCGACAGCCCTCCTTCTCCCTCCTCCTTTTCCGGTGGCTGCAACCTCTCCACTCCGACGGCGAGCAGTGGCTACCTGTGGTCACGACGCCGGCAAACACCCAGCACTGGCCGTAAAGGACGGGGTAGCCGGTACCGAGGTACTTCAGCAGGATGTCTCGGCTGCCGACCCACGCCGAAGGGTTGGTGCCCCGGGAATAGTCCCCGGTCCAGTTCCCAACCAGCACTCCGTTGTCATCCAGAGAGTTCACCTGGGAGGGAACACAACGTCATGCATCATCGACCATAGCAACGAAGTTGGGGTGCCACGGTTCTCTCTGGGGGATTCTGGGAGTTGAAGTCCGCTCGTCTTCCCGTTGCCACGATTTACAAACGCTGCTTTGGCCTCTCAGTTTTCTTTCCTCACCTTAGCCCACCTCGAGGGGCTGACGTCAGCTTTAAAAGCCGACTGCGTTTTCCGTTCCCTCCTTCCTTGCCTCCAGTTCAACTTACTTGATTCCATAAGAAGATTAGAAAAATAATAAACCGGAGCATAAAAGGTGAACAGACGGCGAAGAAATGCAGAAAACAACTGATGGAGCATCTTTAAAGAAATCGAAACAGAGGGGGGGAAACGGAAGGAAAGAAACAGGCGACTGACTGTCTAAATGTATCGCTTATATGTCATGCGTGAAACGTTACAGGACGTCCCTGACTTACAACATTCATTTAGTGACCAGTTACAACAGCGCTAAAGATCGTGACTGGTGACTGGTCCATGCACTTATGACCATGCCAGCATCCCCACAGTAACGTGGTCACAGTTTGGGTGCTTGGCAACCGGCATGTCTTTATGACGGTGGCAGCATCATGCGATCACCGTTAGCGAGCTTCCCAGCCATCTTCTGACAGGCAAAGGCAGTGGGGGAAACCAGATTCGTTTCACTACCGCCTAATTCGCTTAACAGTAATTTGCTTAACAACCGTGGGAAGACAGTCATAACATCGGGCACGATTCACTTAACAACCAAAATTCTGGTTTCCGTTGTGGTCGTAAGCCGAGGACTATCTCGACCTAAAAATTAGTGGTTCATGCAAAATGTCTTGTACTTCCGTCCCTCTTCTGCCCCAAGGAACGGGGCCTGAAACGCTTTCTCCGTTTCCCGCGCTTAATGCTTTTGCCTTTCTGCATAGTTTCTCCAAGGTCCTTCGTGGCCCTCCGCGGCTGCCTGAGGCTGCAACCCTCTCGAGTTCGTCGTGGCATAAGCTTTCCGGGGGCCGGGGCGGGAAGAGTCGTCTTGGGGCCGGCCAGCCCGCTGCTGGGCCCGGGAAAAGGGGAAGGGGCGAGAGGAAAGCGGGCACAAGCAGCGCGGACGAAGCAGCGACCGTCGCAGGCGGCGACCGCCTCCCGCGCGCGGTGGGCGTTCCTCGCACGTGGCGCGCGGATCCCGGCCTGGCGGCAAAGACCTCGGCCTGGTGGGCGGCCGAGCGCCGGAGCGAGCGAGGGCGGCACCCCGCTCCTCGGCATCACGGGAGGCGCGCTGCGGCCGGCGGCGGCAGGCAGGCCGCGCAGACGGGCGCCTGCTTGACCTGCGGGACTTCCGCCGGCAGGAGCAGCCTGAAGCTTCAACGCGAAGCAAAGCTCGGGAAGGGCGCTCGGTGCGTCGCCGGTTGCGTCCCGAGAGCTCTGCGGGCGGACTTCAGTCCGGAGCTCTGTTGTCCCGTTCTGGAAATTGGGGCAGGGGAGGCGTTTCGTTCAGCTGCGAGGTCGTCGCTGCGCTTGGATTGGTGTAATTGGTGTAACGCCCCGGCGAGAAAGACGGGAGAGGGAGAGGGAGAGGGAGAGGGAGAGGCGGGGAAGCGGGATCCGGGGAGGATTCAGCGAGGCGACCGAGGACATGCGGCGCGCGCGGGCGAGAGGCGCCCGCCCGCTCCGGCCGTCGTCTGCGCTCTGCTCCGCGGCGGCACCTGGATTCGGCACCTGGCCAGAGGCCCCTTGCGGCGAGGCGGGTGCCGCGGGTCGCAAGGACGAGCGCGGGCGCCGGGCCGCTCTTCGGCGAAGCGGCCGCGCAGCGCTGGACACGGAGCAGCCCGGCCCTTCGGCGGCGGGAGGCGGGGGAGGCGCGGACTGCCGGGGCGGATCGCCCGAGGGCGGCGGGGGGCGCTGCGCAACTCACCATGGCTGAGACGACGCGGGAAACCATGATCGGATCTCCCCGGCTCGCGTGCGGCATCCCGCGCTTATCCAGCATGAACAAGCAGGCGTCGAGGATCCCGTGGTCAAACTGAGGGGACAGAGGAGGGAAGTCGGCGGAGCCGGGAGCGACCCCTTTTCACTCCCCCTTTGCGTTCGGACGAAGGAGTAAACCTCCGGGCAACAGCTGCATGGTTGTGGCTGCCATGTTGACTTTTTTTGACCGTCCCCTGCAGACTCCCCAGTCCCAATTATTTAGTCACATTTGTATCACGTCACCTTCCTTCCTTCCCCTTCCCCTTCCCCTTCCCATTCCCATCTCCTTCCTTCCTTCCTTCCTTCCTTCCTTCCTTCCTTCCTTCCTTCCTTCCTT
>JANHZU010008480.1:6948-18738 GCA_032468055.1 Acrochordus granulatus | reverse complement strand
AGAGAGGACTCATTGGAAAAGACTGTGATGCTGGGAAAGATTGAAGGCAAAAGGAGAAGGGGATGGCAGAGGATGAGTTTGTTAGATAGCATTGTCAATGCAGTGGGTGTGAATTTGAGCAAACTCTGGGAGACAGTGGAGGACAGGAAGGTCTGATGTGCTGCAGTCCATGGGGTCATAAAGAATTGGACACAACCTAGCAACTGAACAACAAAACTATTGAACTCCTTCCAATACAGTAATCCCCAATTAGATTAAAGCTCTGCTGTATAAGAGCCACTAGTGGAAAAAGAAGAAAGTCACTTTTAGGCAAAGTGAATGACAGGAAAAAGAGACCAAGTTCTGATCTGGATTGAAGTTATTGCAAACTTCTCTCTCTTTATGTCATCCTAGAGTACCAATGCAAATTAGGTCCTCAGTTTTTGTGCATTAAATACTGTAGTGTAAACCTAAGAACATTTTTAAACGGCAATGGGAAACTTAAATATGAGCAGAAGCTAGGATAATGGTTGGTATGTGCTTTATTTTATTTATTAGATTTATATTCTGCCTATTTGACTACAAGCAACTCATGTATATTATAAAGACAACCATATTTAAAGCATGGACAATACATTTTGTGTTTGTGCATGCACATGTATGTGTGTGAGAACTAGGAAAGACAAAATAGCTCCAAATCAATAATAACAACAATAAACAACTAGAAGTTTGGGGGAAATGGCTTAATGCTATCATTGGGTGATAAATTAATCTTAGTTGCTGTGTTCATCTGTTTAAAAAAAAACTCAGCCCAAGAAAAACAGTAGTAAGCAATAGCAACAGAAACTCTGCTAAAGCTATAGGCAGAGTTATTAAACCCTTTGTCTTCCCTACATCTGTAAGAAGAATATGTGATTATTTAAATTAAGTCATATATCAGAATCTGGCCTTTTCCAAGGTTGTTTCTCAAACGTCTGTAATAATCCTGAATGGTCCAGAAGCGTTAGTCAAAAACATTTTTGATACAGGGTGGGATCTTAGCAGAAAAGAACCTGAGTGGAGGAAGGGAAACTGGAATTTGACCTTCTTTGCCTTTACCTCTTCGTCCTTGGCTTCAATATCACTAGCTGATCTGCCAAGAGACTCCTATTTAAACTGAATGCAATCTTATTTTGCAGTGTGTAACCTTGTCCACAAAGTTTGCCACAATGCCTACTGTACTCGTCTGGAAGGAAGCAATATTCTCTGCCAATGTTGCCCCATTGAAAACGCCCCTTGCCCACTTCCATATTCTTTTGACATCCACATGTAGCCTTTTATGCCCTCCTGCCCCTGCCCCCCACCCAAATAAAAGCACAGTAAAAGTAGAGGTGGTGTGTTCCAGTCTCAAGTGCTCAGGAATCCTTCCTTTAGTAGGAGGAAGGAGAATTAGATACTGGACGCTTGCTGCCTTGGTTATAAAAATAATAAAGGCAGGATATAAATCAATCAGTCCTTCATTTAAGGAACAAGGCAGGAAAGGGGAAATCAAATGTCCTCAGCTGGACAGAAGCTTCTAAATCAGAGACTTATTTTTTACTATTTATATAGTCATCCAATTTGCATGTAGAAAACTCTCTTGCCAAGCCCATGAGGGCACACAGGAGGGGCTGGCATTGCACTCTCACTGACCCAGACAGAGCCTGGGGCTGCTTCTGTGCAAGGCCCATGTGCCACCCCTTGGCAGGTCTCGCTCCTCAGCCTAATTACCAGGTCTGGCTTCTGTAGATAAGTGCGGAGGGCAGCCAAGGGCAGGATTCTCAATCAGACTTCCAAGCAGCACATTGTATGCAGTGGTGTGTCTGGGGAATGCCCCTTCACGTCTGGCTGCAGGTCTGGCACAGACTGATGGAAAGTTTGCTGGGGGCCAGCCTGTCTCCCCTTGCTGGCTCGAGGCAGGTGCCCCCCAGCCCCTCAGACTGCATGGCTGCGGCTGAATGGAGCAGATGCCCACCCGGGGGCAGCCTTGCCCAACCCAGCGCCCTCCAAAGCACCCCCCTCCTCTGAAAGCACAGCCACAGTCATTGGGCCGGTGGGGAAGTATGGTTCTGTGGTCCCTCCTGGCTGGGTTGGGGCTGCTCCGTGCCCTCGGCGGCTCCACTTTCCCTCCCTCTGGCTTCTCTCAGGCAGGGGTGAGCTGGGGATGCTGCGGCTCAGGCCAGGCTGTCCCAGGCGCCCCTGCTCCTGCTGTACCTCATTTTTGCTGGATGAAGCCCCCTCCGCTGCCTCTGCACGCCGGTCCCCCGACACGATTTTGCACCTTCAGTTGCAAACGATTCCCCCTTCCGCCACTTGGGATGCTCGGCATGCTCGGTCTGAAAGGAGCCTTAATTCCTGCCATGAAAGCAGCTCAGGCGAAAGCAGCTCAGGAGCCGCCAGCCTCAGGTTAGTTTTTGCTTTGTTTTGTTTAATTAAATGTGGATGCTGCCCATCTCACTATCAAGCGACTCTGGGGAGGAGGCTTAGTTAGCTAGCTAGCTCCCAGCTCTGTCTTTGCCCAAAACTCCCGGTAAAGAGGACGGGGACACCATTCAGCCCCCAAACCCAGCACAGGATCTCCCCCCATAAGCCTAGAAGCCGTTTCCTCTAACAAAATGCTTTTTTCTGTTGAAGAGGAGGGTGCTGGAGGAGCTCTCGGTGGGATTGGGTTGCGGAGCCAGGAATAGGCAGTGCCGACCAGTTTTGTTCCTCCCCCGCCCAGTTCTCCTTGCATGCGCCCAAGAAGTGACTTTGCCTCATAATCGGCACTGAGTAACTCTTATTAACCTTTTGTTCCTGTAATCTTTTTTTCCTTTTCCAAGTTTTGCCCCAGTCGGAAGTTTGGCACTCCCAGATGAATTTTGAAATGCCCCAAGGAAGCTTCTACTAATTTTTTTTGCGGGGGCGGGATTGAATAAAAGATTGATGAGCTCTTTATTGTGGCCAGAGGCTGGCAGCTTAGCATAACTGGCGAGAACCATAAAGTGATAAAGAATACATAACAAAATATATATAAAAAAACCCTTAACCACACAATAGTAGGTGTGCTGAGAGCAGGACTGCCCGATGTGCTGGAGACCCTTTGCCATTCATGAAGTCCCACCATATGGAGTTGTCCTCTCTTATGGTTGTAGCTGGCTGGCTGCCCACGACTAATCAGAGCAGCAAAAATTCCACTGGCAGCCAGGGGCATTTCTTCATAAGCAGGACAGGTTTATTGTGTCAATACCTCAAATATTTGTGGTACAACAGGGCACAGCTGGCTGCTTTGGTGAGCTGGCCAAGTCTGCTCCTTGTACGTCCTATTAAATCTGCTTTTATTAGAGCAGATGGAGGAAAGCTGGATGGACCGGATAAAGCCTGTGTGGGTCGTTCCAAGGCCAAGAGGGTCCTGGTCTGCCATATGCTCTCTTTTGCACTGTTTCCAGCTCCTGAGCTTGCAAAGAGCTCTGTTTTTTTGCCATGCCATATCTGGTTCTTGCTGCTTAAGAAGGCAAACAGGGGACATAGGCTGCTGTTTGGCCAACAGTTCCAGTCTGAACGGAATTTGGCCAAGATTTGCTGTTATTTTTAATTCTGTAATTTTTTTCATGCTTAATGTTAAGCATGAACTCCTCCTTCTTTTGGCTGCTCCCCCGTCAGGGGCTGCCCACAGCGAATCTGTTTCCATAATATTAAGCAAGAACAAAAATTACAAAATTAAAAACGTCTAGTATAAGCCTCCGCTGTGAGTTCCTACTGGGAACCCTCTTGGAAATTTGAGGCGATGAGATCCAGGAGGTTGGACAGAGCTACAGCCTCCATTGGGCTCCCTGAAGGAGCTGATCTGGGGATCACTAATCTGGCAGCAGCAGATGCAAAAAGCCTCCTTTCCCACAGCCTGGAAACTCCAGAACCACCTGGAGCCCTTCTGAAAATTATCTGCACGGATTTCTTAACCTTGTCAATTAGAAGGTGTGTGGACTTCAACTCCCAGAATTCCCAGTCAGCATGGTCTCAGTCCTGTCCTCAATTAGCATACTGGCTGGGGAATTCTGGGAGTCTCACGTTGACATGGTTAAGATACCCTGGACTACACCACATTTTCAGCATGAAGCTTTTCCTACCTGAGGCAGGTTTTGCGAGCACCGAAGGCATTACAGAAGTTCCAGTTGCTCATTCTGGGGCAAATCGCGCAACCTTCGTCTGCTGATAATTGATGAGATTCCCGTTGCAAGACGATGCTCTCCCCAGGAATCTGAGACAAAACACCAGCATGTCTCAGCGGTGGGGAGGCAAACAGCGGCAGTGACAAAAATCTTGAGAACTAATTTGGACATTAGAAAACTTCAGTCTTAGAAGCTGGAAGTTTTCAGAGCCAACTTAGAAGTTAATCTGAAGGCTGAAAACTGAAGGGGCTCGCGCTGCGCTGCGCTGCGCTGGCTGCGTCTGGGTTAGGACACTGCAAGACGTCTCAGCGGCTGCATCTGCACCTGCGCACCTGTGCTCATGTGTGGCAAAGAGGAGCCGCCCCTCTGAGGGGGAGGCTGTGAGGCTGGTTTGTCCCTCAAGATCTTCCTTGAGATGCCGTCGAAGGGGCACTTGAAACCCGTAGATCCTGCGTTTGGTGCTCTGGTCTTGTTGGAGCAGTTCTTGACCAGGAGCAGTCAGGTTCGTTTTCGGAAGCTTCCGGGAGGGGACCGACAGCGAGTTGCCCGGGCAGACCTTGTGCTTTTCAGAGCTGTTCTTCGATTGAGGCTTAAAGCTCGAGTCTCGCCGTGATCAATCAGGCCTTCAGCATCCTCTGGACTCTTCTCCTGCCAGGCCCAGCATTGGGTTTCTGGGCTCTGCCGGGCAGAGAAATTTGGGGGCAAACAACTGGCCAGTCAGTTTCACCTTCAACCGAGTTTGGGTGACCTCTGGCCCCAAAACTTAGGAGGAGACCTCTGTCTAGATGGCTATCGTACATCACCAAATTACATGATGCCATTGGGTGGCCCACACGTGGCACTGGGGAGCTGGGCTAGCAGTCAGATGCTCCTGGGCAGTCCCCCTGGCATGCCTTGGGAGAGGCACGGAGGCAAATTACCTTCAACCGCATAAACTGAGGTGTGTGTGATGGTGTTCGCATAAGCTGAACAGTACAGGTATTGCCAGAGATAACTAAGCAATGATTAAACTACATCTTCTAGTCAGGCCAGATGATGTTTATTGGCGAGGGGTATTGAGCCCCCTTTCTTCTCTGCCAGCAAGGGGTGGCATTTAGCCAATTTGCCACATCCAGGAGGCCGCCACTTATTGGTGCTAGGACGGAAGAGGGTGCGGAACAGCCGAGAAGGGGGCAGGTGGCACAGTAGAAAAGCACTCCCCTGAGATGCTGGGGGTTGCATGGATGCTCTGCTGAAGGCCAATGGCAGCTGGGAGAGGGTCATTAGCAGCTTGGCTCCCCCTCATCCAAGCCTTTTGGGGGTTGGCATTTCACCGATCCCTAACACATACAGACCTTAAAATGACTCCCCCCTTTCAGGGTCCCTTCTGCCCCATGCAGCACAGAAGCCTTTTCGAAAGCGGCGATGAAGCATTTCACCCAACGCAGAACTCCCTTTGAGCAGCGTGAATCTCCCGCTCACCAAACCCAGGATACCCTTCTGCCCAGGCTGCATGAAAAGTCCCAAACCTGCATCGCAGGCCGTTCTTCCTGGGCAGGACCCCCTCCAAGCACCCCCCAAGCCCAGCTGGAACCTCTGAGCTTATGGAAACAAGAACTTCTTTGGATGCAAATTCTTCTTCCCACCCGGTCCCAGGTAGCCACCATGTGGCAGGCAGGATAGCCGTGACCCATCTGGGATTTCTGCCATAGCAGCTCCTGGCAGGAGAGAATGTTCCTGGCTATTTTTAGCCTCTCCTCCCATCTGGCATTTGCTACCTTCATCTCAGGAAATTTCCATCCAGTTTTCTGGCTGTGGGGATTCGTCAAGGGCTGACTTCTCTCACCACACCGCTTGGCTGCACTGCATCTCAGGACAAGCCCAGGCAGCTTGGCACAGGTAACTCTCCGGAGGACTCAGAAACTTTGGGCCTCTGGCTGCTCATGGTGCTTTCTCACCAACTTGGAGTCTGGGCTACGGCACGCATTCCTTAACTAGCCACTGGCCAATGGCTAGTTAATAGCACAATGTCCACCATGGCGGCCGCTGGCTAAGTTCCTTCTGCTGAGCAAGGCAAAGGCTGGACCCCAAAGCTCTGCCACCTGCAAGCTGACCTGGCTGAGCCTCTCGTTCCTCGCAGGGTGCCTGTGAGTCCTCCATGCACACGTCTTAAAGGAGCCTCTTCAGCCTGGCTTTAGAGCCACCTTCCCCCCTTCTTGCGCTCTGTCCTGGGCTTCCAGCCGTGGTGCTACCTGGTGCAATGTCCCCCGAACTCAGGGCAGCTGCCTTGCTGCGCCTGCAGGCTGGGCGGTTGATGCAGGGATCAAGCAGAGCGTGAGAAAAGCAACGCCCTCCCACCCTTCCCCATCGTCCTCCCAAACGGAGTCCTGCAGGTTTCAGACGGAGCTTTATGCCATTACGCTGCAAAAGATGCCTTTAGGAGGGTCCGAGGAACGTCCGCTGGAGTCTCATTCCCTGAAGATTTGGTGGCCATGTGAGAGAGAAGCCCCCACAGCGGCAAACCCACAATCCAGCCTGCAGCAGCTACGTGTGATCTTCTGGCCAGCAAGATGAGACTCAAAATGGTGAGGCTGCACGCTGACCAGCCCTGCCCCCAGCCCAGGACTGCCTCCACGCAATGCCTCGCTTGTGTGGACACGTGGATTTTCTTGGGCTGGCTTGGGAGGAGACCAAGAGTCGTCCTGCTCCCCCAATCCCTGAAGTCTGCCATTGGTCACCCTTCGGGTGAGAAGCAAGCAGGGTGCCCAGAAAGGTGCCCTCTTGTGTGCCAAGAGAGGACCATCAAAATTTGAGAGGACCATCAAAAAGTCCTCTCCAGCAGTCCAGCAACTGCCCTCTGCCACCACAGGACACATCAACCTCCACGGCATCGTCCTTCCCATTTGTTGCAGCTGGCGTTGGCCTGTCACAGGCAGGAGGCACTGCGAGAGGCAGTGGCCAAGCTGCCTGCAAGGCTCTGAGCCGAACACAAGGCATCTCCTCTGCCCACATGAGGCGGGTTTGAAATGTTGAAGATTAATTAAAAAACCCAAAATTTGAAATTTAATCCCCGAACCAAACTAAGCGCAGATGTATCCACAAACACGCACACGCATACACACGCGCAACCCCACAATTGACATACAGGGAGATCTCTGCCTCTGCTTTTCCAGGCTGTCCTTTCTCTCCCAGCAAGGCCCCCGAGGAGTCTGTTTCCTCCAGTCTGCAGGGCGTTAGCTTCACGGGAGCGTTGGGGGGCCAGGAGCACCCCGGGCGACGGCACCCCTCCGCCCAGCCAGCGGCCCCCTGGGCCTCCCTCCCCGCCGACGAGCCCAAAATCGACAGCGCCTGGCATCCAGCCTCTGCAGCAAAGGCGAGGGATCCAACGGGGCCACCGACGCCAAGATCCGGTGTACGATCAGCGGTGCCAAGGGTGGCCGGGAGGGCAGGATGCCTGCTCAGGCGCCGGGAGAATCAGCAGCAGCTGCAGCGGGCGGGAGAGGCGGCTCTGACGGGGCGGCGGAGCTGCGCTACAAGAGCTGGGCTTCTGCAGAGGACGGGAGAGCAGCCAGGCCGGTCAGAGATCCGCATGTGCGGCCCCCAGCTGGGAGCCCGGAGTTCCCAGCCCGCAGGGGCACCCTCCTCCCGCTCAGACCCCCATGAGCTCTGGGCAGCGGACAAAGGCAACTGCTGGCTACCACACGCCTGGGTACCGGGGAAGTCGCCTGCAGAGCGCATTCCGCGTACGGCATTTCTTGACCAGCCAGACTCGGGCCTTTCCATTCCGTTATGTTTGGAGGTCTGCTCTGGCCTGAGCAGAGCTCCAGCCATACGGGAGGAAAAACAACACGCCACAACCATCACCCAGCCTCCGCGGAACGGCCGTGACCGTTCAGACCGAAGGCTGAAACACCCTTCCAGCGGATTGGGACCCACCCAAAGGAGGTGCTGCGACTGATGGACCGATTCCACCAGAAGCAAATAGCTGGGGCTTGGGGCTGAACCGGGGGGTCCTTGGAGCTCTGTGAGCTTGGTTGTTTTCTTGCAGACGTTTAATGACCAAGTAGGTAGCATCATCAGTGCTAGAAGGGAGCGGGGGCTGCTCTCTGTTTATATGTGGTGGACTGCTCTGATTTGATTACGTCTCCATCGGTCCTATGCCCAGCGGGGTGCAGACTGGAGCATCTGAATGGGCTTCTTGAGGGAGACACCAAGACAGGGGTGGGTGGCTCTGCCCCTCCCCATAAGCGGCCAATGCTGTACTCACTGGGCAAGGCCTTCAGGTGGATAGCAGCTGCCAGCAGGTCGTGGCTTTTGTCAGCCTCTTTGCTCTGCTTCTTCGCACGGATCCTTTCCACAGAAAGAGAGAGAAAGAGATGGAGAAGAGGCCCCCCAAGGCTTTCCCACTGGACCAAGGCTGTCTGCCAAGCCCGGCTGTTCAGCCTCCAGCTTATCCACCTACCACACCAGGGAGGCAAAAAGCAGCAGAGCCACCAGGACAAAGAAGGCGAAGATGCCGAGTGACACCAGCATCGCTATCTTCTCCATGGAGTCACCGTGGCCTGCTGGAGAGAGCGGGCATCCCTGAGCTCCGGCAGCCTGCGGGCACAGGGACCCCTGCCTAGGCATCGCTCTGCTCCTGACAAGTGGGGGGCAGAGGAGAAGGCCATGCCAGCAGAGGTGGCTGGAGACTCCCGGTCTCTCAGCTGCAGGGCCATGCACAGAGTGCCAAATGGGGCGGGGCCCCTTTTGCCCTGGGAGAGCCCAAGGGGAGGTCTTTCAGTCAGGATCTTTGCAGAGATCTTCATTCTTAAAAGCAAATATCCTGCCTCTGAAGGTCTGCATCGGCACCCTGGCCTTGGTCTCCATGCCAACCTGTGGCTTTGTGCCACCCACGTACCAACTGGCTCGTTGTTGGGGGCTGCAGCGGGCACCTCGGCTGGCGTTCCCAGCTCAACGGTAGCCTTGGCAGTTTCACTGGGTTCAGCAACCTGTCCTGTAGGAGGAAGAGAGCCGAGATGGACAGGCTGGATAAATGCAAGGTGAGGGAGACAGCAGCCCTCCCCACTGTCTGACCAGTGCGCCATGCGGGGAGGGACTGGGCAGGCCACGCAACGCCCAGAGAGGTGCACCAGAGTGATCCTGCCAGGCCCTGCAGCACCTGCCCCCCGGATCTGGAGGGGCTCAGCTCAGAAGGGGATCCTGCCTTCTGCAGGATTTATGACAGCCCTCAACACACTTCCAACGCGAAAGGCAAAAGAGAGGGAGCAGCTGCCACTCGAGAGGCAATGGGCTGCACCTCCTGTTTTCCAGATGGAAAAATGCAGGGAAAAGAAATGGGAAATGGAAAAAGACAGTCAGGAATGCGCCCCATCTATTTTTTTGTGAAAAATGGAAATAAATTAAGTTCTGCAAAGCCACCCTGATATTTTCTTTTTATATAACACATAACCCACATACAAGGGGTAGGAAGAACGTGTCTGCATTGCTCTCCAGCCTTTACTTCCCCCCCAAAGATTTCCCCAGAGAAGCCAGAGGCACACTTTACGGCAGACTCAACTGTCGCAGAGCATGACAACTCCTGGACCCAGAGAGGCCCCACCAAGCCAGCTACCCCCACAAGGCCAGGGGCCCCCAAGAGGAAGAATCAGCTGGACCTCGGTTGCTCCTGGCCTTGCTTTGCCTTGGTGCTTTTGATCTAGGTGCTGTGTGTGTTTGTGCACATGTGCGTGTCCCTCGAAACCTTGGCACTAGAACAGGGGTGTCCAACCTTGGCCACTTGAAGATGTGTGGACTTCAACTCCCAGAATTCCTCAGCCGGCATAGCTGGGAATTAAAGTCCACGCACGGCCAAGCGGCCAAGGCTGGACAGCCCTGCACCAGAAGGAGGCTTGGCAGCAGCACTGTCCATCCCTGCAAATGCAGTCGGCCTCTCCTATTTCAAAGCCTGCCCAAGGGTCTGTCCCCCTTCCAAGCCTTTCGAGCAGCCCTCCCCTCCCTCTTTCCAACCAGGCCCCCTCTCCACATGGTGCCCTTTCCCGGCCTCTTACCAGGAGCCGGCCAGCCCCGCGCCTCTGAGCTCCACTCGCTCCAGCTCCCGGCATCCAGGAAGTCCTTGGCGCTCACCTGGACCATGTGCTCCAGGCCCATGAAGGCGTCTGTGATTATCTCGGACATGTTGGCCGTCTCCACCTGCCCAGCCAGGAGGGGCCACCGTCAGGGCAGGGCATCCAGAGGCTGAGCAGAACTGACCGTCCCCGTCCTCCAGCCACCCCAAACGTGTGGGGCCCCTTCCAGAAAGGGCACAAGGGGTCCACGTACAAGCAGCAAGTCCCCCACACCCGAGACTCCCCATCTGCAATCCCTCGACTCACCACTGACCAGGAGCCGTAAAGGACGGGCCGGTAGCGCAGCCGGAAGCGGAGCTGGAAGGAGAGCTCCTTGCGCCAAGTGGAGGGGTACTCCCAGCTCACACGCAGCCGCCGGGGGGCGAGGGGCACCGGCTCCACCCGCAGACCTTCTGGTGGATCTGGTTTGGCTGGAGAGGAGGCAAAGGGAGGCTGAGACCCTGAAGGAATAAGCCAGCCACCCCCACGTCTCCTGCCGTTCCCCCCTTATCTGGGCCCAAACCCGGTTTCTCTGGGAACGTGGCCCCTCTGTCTCAGTTCTCACGAATCAAGTGTTCCTCTGCCTGGCCTCCACCTCATCTGCTGGAATGGGGGGCCCTACAAGTTCCAGCCAAAGGATACAGATAGTCCTCATTTTAGTGACTGTCTCATTTAGTGACTGCAGTTGCTATGGAATGAAAAAGTAACCAGTATATATTTGCAACCTTTACAGGTCTGTAAAGCAAAGGAAAACCGAAGGAAGCTTATAAGCACAGCGGCAGTTTCACTTCGCAACTGCTTCACTGGAGGACTGAGTGGCTGCTAAAGGAGGCCACGTGCAGAAACACTCCCCTCCCCTCCCCTCTCCTCCCCTCCCGTCCGGTGCCCTCCCAGGCAGCTCCTCCTCCAAAGGGCAGGGCTTACTGATGGCTTGCACGGTGATGTCCAGCAGACTGAAGCTGGATCCCAGGGGGTTCACCTCCGTCACGTTCACGCGGTAGGAGCTCCAGAACTGGGAGTGGCTGACCGTGCAGGAGAGCGGCGGGGCAGGACCCTGGACGCACAGCCCCACGCTGCCCACCGGGAACCTGTTCGCAGAAACGCAAGGGAAGCGTTCGCCCTCCAGAGCACTTGGCCGAAGGGAAGCCCCCGCCCGCCACCCCCCGCCTCTGTCGGAAAAGGACCGAGATCAGGCTCAGGAAATCAGGCTGCGGAGCCGAGGAGATGCCAACTCCGCACAGGTTTTAATTAACGGTGGAGAATTTGGTCTTCTCTTGCGAACAGGGACAATCCCGAAGGGCTCCTCGGAACACTTCAGGTCTGGGCAAAGGGCTCCTGGTAGGAGCCATGCTCAGCCTGCTCAACCTATCGCTCACCCCCGTCCGAAAGGGTGGGGAGCGATCGGCGCGCTGCAGACCCTTCTGCCGACAGGGAACTGCCAAAGGAACTGGCTTCAAGGAAGAAATAGACCCTTCCCTTGCGCTGAGAGGGGGGAAAGGTACTCATCCACCCATCCTCATTCCTCCAGCCAGAAACAAACCACTGACCCTGGGAAGGGA
>JANHZU010008479.1:4890-15529 GCA_032468055.1 Acrochordus granulatus | reverse complement strand
CTCTGGCAGAGCTCTCATCTTCATTAGAGCACACAAGCCCCCCAACCACAGCAAGGTGGTGCCTCACTGGGGGGATCGTTAGATTAAGAAACCGCAAAGTAAAAAAAAATTACATTTTTGCTCATACGACCCAATTGGTCATTGCTAAACAATGGAAATACCTGGGTAATGTCTCAATGGATAGATGGAATAACTGGTCTATAGTTTTATTTGAAAAAGTATCTGTTGAAATCATTTTTGTGACAAGTGAATGTAGTGAAACTGGAATATCATTGTTTACATAAGACAATCATTCTGGAAAGAGCTTATACCAAACATTAGATAAAAGTTACCTGCCAGTCGTGACCGACTCTTGGGTGCGGTGCTCATCTCCATTTCCAAGCCAAAGAGACACGTTCGTCTGAATATACTTCCATGATCATGTGGTCAGCATGAATAGATGCCAAAGGTGCACGGATGCTATTATCTTTTCCACTGAAGTAGGTAGTACCTATTTATCTACTTGCATTTTGACATGATTTTGAACTGCTACGTTGGCAGGGTACCTGTTGCATGGTAGTGCCAGGTCTCAATCTTGGGCTGCCAGCTTCCAGCTGACAAGCCAAGCATCTTAACCACTTGCACCACTGCGCCTCCCACACCAAACATGGGAATATTAAAATGTAGCGGCACTATGTAGTTTGTTAAAAAATTCATATAAAGCTAATAAATATAAAATGACCTTGCTACTGCAGTCAAATGAAACAAATTTTACTGGCAAATAGGATATTATTTTATTGAAGACAAAATTATTTTAAGATTCTAAAAAACAAATATTTTTGTTTTATTTTAAAACCATGCTTATACAATAATAATTAAAGATGTAAATAAGTTATATATACTTATACATCCATATAAAATACAAAAACAACTTGACCAAAATCTTTCTCAAAAATCCAAATATCAGTGTGTTGTTTTGGCAGATTCAGCTTGAAGTTAACACAATGAAGTAGTAACATTTTAATATGGTAACATTCCTTAATTTCCTGTAGTTCAAATTTATGAACATCCTTAAGAGAGGTCTATAGTTTGTATGCAATATTTTTACTTCTTTTATTTAATATATTCTGTATTACTGAATATAGTACTGAGGAAACTCTGGATCTTGCAGAAAACTTTAGAACACAATGCAAAAATTGTCTCTTATAAAACAGATATAAGTTGCTATTAAATTCTCCATCTTAATAAAATAATTACATGATATTACTAAGCACATGCTAGTCCCTCCATATTTATTTTTATGAAATATCAATACTAAAAGGTTTAGATTAGATGAAAATAAAACTTATTTTCTTAAATACTAAATTATTATTTGTTCCCAACTTGGTGAGTTACCAACTTGTAAAACCAAGAAAAATATGAGATTCGTATGAGACAATGTCAATGTCCTTTTCTGATTGGTTTCAAAGCACAAATTTGCATTTTCAGCAACTGCACCTTTTGATCCGGTTCCTTTACCATCTGAAAAGCAGTGGTGTCTCCCTTAGCAGCAGCAAAATGTTTAGTCCTCATTCTTGTTAATCAATGGAATTGCAAATACAGAAATATCATCGTAAGAGGCAGGATTTTTATTGTCCATGATCCAGTGGTAACCATCCTCCTGCCCTTTTGCTTTTTGCACAAGGAATTTGGCCAGTTCCGAAAACCTGTGAAAATAATAATGTTTTTTATGCAGTGAAGTAGTAAACAATCCTAAAGAAACAGCTAAAAAGGAAATGGCATAATTTCCATAAATAGTTACAGTTGGGACATTCAAGATACTCTGTGTACTAATCATTTTGACTGAAATTCAGAAAATTAATTTGATATTTTGATAAACTCAGTATTGCTTGAGTTTATTCTGAGTGCTGTGACTGACATTTTCTTTATTATATTTTTTACGTTTATTTGCATTCTGTTTCTCATGGGACAGAGTGAGGAGGAAAAGTGAATGTGAAACTACAGCTATTACATACGTCAGTGCCTTAGGCTTAGAGTAAACATTTTGTTTTTCCTGAAGATGGCAGCAGATTGCACGCATATCAAGTGTTCCAGAGATGTTTTTGAAGCTATACAGTACATTTAAATACAAAAATGGTGATGATTAGTTGTACTTTAATGCGTATTCTTTGTACATGATAAGTTTTCAGGCTCCCTGACAAATGGAAAAGTTGTATTTTGTTTGTTAAACACTATTGCCTGGCAGGCTGCCAATACAAAAAAAAAGTGCATTTAAGCATTGTAACCGCTTAACCCAAAAACCTGTTGTATCATTGATGGACTGTGCTACAATGACTTTGTGGTGTGTGTTCTTTACCAAGACACACTGAAAATAATGTGACTTGTTGGCTGTGTTTTGCTGTAGAAATTTTTAATAACACCATTCCCACGTCTAATTTTTTCTAGGATGTCATCATCCTAGAAGAACCTTACCTCAGTTCTGAACCTATAGTTAAAAATCAGTCGGGAGAGTGCTCCGAGTTCCAATTTGAGGCTGTTCCACTGGATGATAGATAACTTACAACTTTCTGAAATAACATTCCAAGTGGGATGATTTTATCCCAAACCTGACAATTTTGTTTTCATTTCACACATACCCTATTATGAAAATAATTTTCATGAAAAAAAAATTACTTCCAAGCTAGTTTGTTGTAGCAGAAAATAAGGGCAAAAATACTGTTTAAACATGGACAAATTAAAATAACACAAAAAACAGCACTTCTGCTCATTGCTGTTTCTCATCTTTACAAAAAGTAACTTAGGATAAAAAAATTAGCAAAAGTCACTCCAGATGATTAAACTATATCTCCCAACATCCTAGCCAATCTAGGGACTATCTTCCCAGTTATAAAGAATCATGAAGGAAATAAAATGAAAAATCCTACAACGTACTGTGATAGAGGATACAGTTGTCTACAAGTTAAAGAGCTAAATTAAAAAGCAAAGACCAGCATAAACGCTCAAGCTACCACATACGAAAGACTCATCCTAATTTAGTTGCGGGCTATGGTTGTTGGTTTTTTTGGCTTCTACTTGTGTAATATTTCAAATAATAAATGCTAGTCTCAGGCAAAATAAACCTACGGCCCTCCTCCAGACAAATGTATTAGTTGGCTGGCATTCTAATAGCTTTATGAGCAAAGCAAAACTGCCTTAACAGGATACTGATTAAAGACCAAGTTTTATTTGCTACAATACACTGTATAAATATAAAATTACGACTGCAGAGATTGGATAACATTATGTTTTTAACACCAGTATTACTGCCAAGTATTTTTAACTGTATATATATTTCTTAAGGATTCCTTCAAAATTGATACTATTCCTGTTCAAAAACATGAATGTGGTAAGAATACTGTTAGGTTAAATGCAGCTTTTACAATATATTTTACACTTAACTATGTATTACAGAAACTGGAATTGATTAATTATTGCTACACTTCCAACCTATAAAACTCCATGCAGAGATCTATCAAAATCTTGGTATTCCCAGAATTTTTACAACTTCTACTTTACCTGTAAGGATCAGTTGTATTGTTTTGGAGAAAATTTCTGACAATCTGGGCCACATCTTCATTGGACATTACATCCCAAAGGCCATCTGTTGCCATGATGAGGATGTCATCTTCATTTATGTTTTCCGATGTTAAATCAAATACATCCACCTAGTCAGAAATAATAAGATGATAAAAACTTTTTCAGTTGAACTTCTTAAATGTCTAGGTGCTGAAGTTTTATAAATACAGTATACATACTGAAAAGTCGTACTCTATACACAACCCACCCAATAAGTTTTTCAAATTTTTTTGCAGTCCCTAGAAGCTCTGAAGACTGCGTTACCAAAATATAACAGTAAATCAAATTTTCAAGATGCAATTTGTAGTCTATTTCTGAAGGAAAAAAATCCAAATATTATATTAAAAAAACCGCTAAAGGTTTCCCCTTTGAGTTCTAGGGGGTAGTGCTCATCTCCATTTCATAGCCAAAGAGGCAGCATTCTCCAAAGACACTTCTGTGGTCATGTGGCCAGCATGACTATACACTGAGGCACATGGATGCTATTACCTTCCTACCAATTTAGGCAGTACCTATTATCTCCTTGCATTTTGCATACTTTTGAACTGCTAGGTTGGCAGGAGCTGGGGCAAATCACAGGAGCTCATCCCATTATGCAGCACCGGGGTCTCAAACTTGAGCTGCCGACCTTCCAGCATCTTAACCGCTATGCCACCACACCCATATAAATTGTATAGGCTTGCAATTAAGTAATCCTATAGCACAAAATCCTGGTAATAATTGGTTATTGTGGTCTTTGGTTACTAAAAAAAATGAACTAAAAATGCCCTCTGGGACCAAGAAATAGTCTATCTATGTAAGATCTTGATTCTATGTTCAGGGACTTATACCCAGTTATGTTAATTATGTTGCTCAATTAGTTCAATTCCCAGTTTCAAGCCAACCCCTCCTGCAGAATACAAGGGCTGGGTATGCACAATGTTTAATTTAAAACTGGTTATCTACTTAGTTCAATGAGTCATACACTTACAACCTTAGGAGTGTAACATAATCTCTGTTAAAGCATTTTGCTTGACTAGGATATAGGAATACTTGTAAGGAAGTGGGGTATGCACAGCAATAGTCTTGCTTCCAACATCTTGTATGTCACTCCATTTTTCAAATCCTCATGGTAAGGAGAAAAATCTGCAAATTAAGTCTACTTAAAAATCAGAAAAAATTTTTTCTGGATTTAGGCCTGATTACACTGAGCTTTTCATATTTTGGAAAGGTTATTGCATATTTCCTAACAATATTTGATCTGGAAACTTAGCAATGTTGATAATGGCTTTTTGGTTTTTTTTTTTTTTTCCATTTTCCCTTCTTAGCCACCCGACTGCTGGCGTTGGCCGTCCAGAGCTGCGTTCTTTGGCGGCTACTGAAACAGCTTTCACTGTCGGGCGGAGTTTAGCAGCTGGGCGACTGGGACAGCGGAGGCCTGCTGACAGCCGTGTATGGCTCCCAAGATCAGCGCTCAGCTGATCTGTAAGGGAAGCAGAGCAGCAAAGCCATCATTGGACTCTACCTGTCTGGACAATTATCGTCCAGTCTCCCATCTGCCCTTTTAAGGCAAGGTGGTGGAGAAAGTGGTCACATGGCAGCTTCAGAGGATCCTGGATGAAACAGATTTTCTAGACCCTTTTAACTCTTTTAGGCTCAGGTTCAGGCCCAGTCATGGGACTGTATCGACGAGTATCGGTCGCTCTTGCTGATGATCTCTGGCGAGAGCAGGATAAAGGTAATGCATCCATCCTTGCCCTCGACCTGTTGGAGGCTTTCAATACCGTCGACCACGGTATCCTTTTGGGTCGGCAGCAGGAGTTGAGGCTGGGTGATGCAGTTTTGCACTGGCTCAGTCCTTTCTCCGTGGCCAATCCCAATCAGTGTTAATTGAGAGAGAGAAGTCCAGCCCACGGCCGCTACTTTCTGGTGTGCAACAGGGCTCGGTGCTTTCCCCCTTCTTTTTTAATATCTACATGAAAACACTGGGTGAGATCATCCGTCATCATGGGATGAGGTACCATCAATACAATGATGATACTCAAATTTACCTCTCCATCCCTGGTGATCCAAGTGATGCTGTCTCGGCCCTGACTCCATGTCTGGAGGTTGATCAGGTCTGGATGGGGGACAACAGGCTTCAATTGAACCCTGGCAAGACTGAGTGGTTTTGGGTGTTTGGGGGCTCTGCTGCTGGGACTTTACCATCTTTAATTCTAGATGGGGTTGCACTACCCCAGATAGATCCAGTGTGAAATTTGAGGCTCCTTCTGGACTTGCAACTCCTGCCTGAGGAGCAGGTGGCAGTTGAGGCCAGGAGGGCCTTTGTGCAACTTTGCATTGTTTGCCAGTTATGTCCCTTCCTAGACTACGACTCTCTTCACTTGGTCACTCACGCCCTTGACATCTCTGTGTTGGATTACTGCAATGCGCTCTACATGGGGCTACCGTTGAAGAGTATCAAGAAATTGCAGCTGGTGCAGAATACAGCTGCGCGGATGATTTTGGGGGCTAGTAGATTAGCCCATGTAACATCTTTGTGAGCTGTATTGGTTGCCAGTCTGCTTCCAGATGCAATTTTCAAGGTGTTGGTTTTAACCTATAAAGCCCTTCATGGCATGGGACCAGGTTACCTGAGGAACCCTAATGGTGAGTTCCCATCCCACCAGATCAGACAGAAGAGACCTACTCCGGATCCCGTCAGCCAAGGAATTTAGGCTGGCAGGGTCAAGAAGAACCTTTTTTGCTGTGGCTCCTGCCCTCTGGAACATCTTGCCCCCGGAGGTGAGATCTGCCCCCTCCCTTATCTCCTTCCATAAGGGCCTTAAGACCTGGGTCTGTCAATTGGCATGGGGCTCTAATGGGGACTCATCATCTTAGAGGTGGTTGGTAGAGTAGAGTCACCTCCATTCCCCATACATACATTTTTTAGCTCCTTCCTCCTGTTTGGCTGGGCTTTTTATGATTTTAATAGTTTTATGAATTTTATTATTTTATAGTTTTATTTGTAAGCCATTGAGAGACTTCTGATTTTGGTGGCATATAAGTCAGTCAGTGTTTCTTAAACAAATACCCACATACATATACAGGCACACCCTATCCAGCATAGCACTTATTATTGTAGTTTCTTTGAAGTAAAGCAGAGTGAATAGGCTGAATAGAGAAGGGGAAGAATCTTAACTACAGGCTATTATCACTATAAGCATAGTACTTTCCTACCTTAGGGATGCAGGAGAGGAAAGGCTTAATTTCAATATTTGTTTCAATTACTTTCAACAGATGATCTCCCAGGCCCCGAGATACAGCCAGGGTGCCTAGTAAGCGAGCCTGAAAGAGATGAGAATAAATCTAAGCTTAAGATAAAAAAAGGTAAAGGTTTTTTTTGTCCAGTCATGTCTGACTCTAGGGGTGGTGCTTATCTCCGATTCACAGTTGAGAGAGCCAGCACTATCCAGGGATGCTTCCAAGGTCATGTGGCCACCATCGCTATATGCTGTGGCACAGAGAACACTATTACCTTTCCCACTGAATTAGGCAGTACCTATTTATCTATCTGCATTTTTACATTCTTTTCAACTGCTAGGTTGGCAAGAGCTGGAGCAGATAATGGGAGCTCCATTGTGCACTTGAGTGTGCACTCCAATGTGCACTTGAGTCTCAAACTTGAGCTGCAGACCTTCCGGCCAACAAGCTCAGCATCTTAACCCCTGGGCCACTATGCCCTCAGGCTAAAGATATGATAGCTTAAGGCATGGAAGACAATGTCACCAAGAATTATACAGTAATACAGAAGTAATTAAGAGTATGTTTATATCCAAATATTTATTTTGTAACTTGCAATATAAGCATAGTCACTAGGCCTGAAAGAAGTAGAGCCACCCGTTCTCTTCAGGAGAGGTATTTCCCTCTACCAATAATTTCATTGAAGGTTTCCTGTTTTTCCAAGGCAATTAATAATTATGGCTATAGGTCTTGGAATAGCGAGGGTGTTCTTAATTGTTAAATTTATTTCTTCCCTCAGCCAGTGTTAGATCCTCTCAAGACCTCCCTTTCCAGTGTTTACTCTATGGTAGTTCTTGAAGTCTTTATTCACACAGGGGAAGCACCAATCATCCAGAGGATAGGCAGGAGGAAATTTTAAAGCCTAGTATGCCTGAGACTGCAGCAAAATTTGTCTCAGAAATGCTAACCTGAACAGCTTTCTGTTCTCAAATAAAAGCATGGAAGTCATTAGATAGCAAGTAGCTGAAGAACTGACTGAAATTCTGGCTGAAGTACTAGAACATGGACAAATCTGTCCTCATACTAAGATCATTCAAGGGTGATAAACTAGTTGGAAAAACCCTGAGATTAAGACCAAAAAGAAAGGGATTCTTAAAACAATGAAAAAGGGCAGTACGGCACAATAGTGAATTTGATCTTTCACTAAGATCACAAAGTGATCTGTCCGAATCCCAAAAGCCATGTAGAGAAGAACTGATCATCAAGATCTACAAGTACAGAGAAGGTCAGAGTTTCCCTTTTTAATTCCTTTTATTAACTTCACCTGGACTCCAATGAGCTTCAGGTAGATCAAATTCTGCATTAAGCTAATCCATAAAGTGCAGAATAAGTCTGTCCCAAGGGAACTCTGGCTATTCTATTAGAAGTGAACCAGCATTGGTTGCCCTTGACACTGCCTCCAGGTGATATCTTTGGAGATGTCACTTGGTCCTGTGTTCTCCTTTATAAAGCATGATAAACTTTCAGGTCTTAGCTGAAGCATCTTAAAGTAGAACTATGGTACAGAAAATAGGTCCTACAAAGATAAGGCTCTCCATATGTAAGATTCAATTTCCAAATACAGCTCTGGTATACTTCAGTATAGAATGTTCTGACTCTATTGTAAAAAAAAAAGTACACTGGGCTTGTCATAGAAGTACATTTTTTACCATGAAAGATGGCAACCAACCCACCCAGGCTCTTAACAGCAAAGAGGGGGAAAACATTGGGGGTCCATCAATTTTGTACAATCCAACTATGAAAGTGGGAGGCCTGGAGGACATCATACCTGTTTCCCATGTCCATGAATAAGAGGGTATTTGAGATCATCTTTCATTATTGTCTTATATCCCCTGAAACAAACAAGACAAGCGAGACTTTATTTTATTAGTCTTTCTACTACACTGTGCATACAAGATAACATAGATGCTTGAATGACCTAATCTTAATGGACATGATATACTTAATTCTGTGTTGAAATCTAAAGTTTGATCTTGCAGAGGATTTATAGAATATCTTATGCAGCAAAATTGTATAAATTTCTCTAAATGATTGAGAAACTTCATTTATAAATGAAGAGGGCAATATCTCTATGACAGCATAACTGAATACATTATATGAAATGTAATTAGGACAGCAGTTCTAAAGCAATTTTAGTCAACAGACATCACCAAAAACCAATTTTTTTATTAGCAAACCTATTTAATCATTCTCCATCACTTACTTCACTATCATTAACAATAAATATAAGAAATTTAGCGCAAAGGAGAACTGATTTTCATTTCACTTTTAAGGAAAGAAAGTAACAACTGAAAGTCCTTGGAAGAAGATCTTAGCCTATGAATGTCTACTCTGCTTGGCATATTGTGCAGAAAGAAACAAAAAGTTCCCATTATGTTTTACAAACATTCCCTTCTTCTGAAACCAATATGACTTTTCCACTCCAATTTCAATGTTCTTGATATGCAAGGACAACAATATGGCTATAAAGTGGCCACTGTAATGTTATTTGGGATTTTATTAGCCTAACTGGTGTAATTTGGAACAAGAATTACCAACATGAGGAGAGGAAATAGCAAAAGTAGGTAGGACAGATGGATGTAAACCATAACCTAGAGCAAATAGTTAGGAAGCAACAGGAAGGGAAGGGAAGGGAATCTAAAAGAGAAAGACCTAAAAATGAATTCATACCCAACAGCTAAAACCAGGAGATTCAAGAAACTCACCAGCCTTCCATTGAGTAATCTCGGTAGAGGACCTTCTGGCCTAAATCATCTCCTTTTAATCTCCTTGGAAACTCAAACCGTGTGAACTCATCTGCTAAGAGCTTTGGGTAGATGAAAGCCTACAGAAAAAAATGAAAATGTTGAAATATTCAAAATAGTGCTTTAGAAGACAGTGGCAAGGGTTAAGAAGCAAAAAGCGGAGAGAAGAACTGACCCTATATTCTGACCCTGATTTACCGTGTGATTTTAGGGAAGTCACTCAATTCTTCCCCTGTAAGGATATTTTGATACGTATTTTCCCCACAGAAAAAGATAAAAGATTTAAATTCATCACTGGGCAAGGACAAGCAACTTGTTATTGTAAGTGATAGGAACATCAGTCTAATGTAGTATTTGTCTAGTTATGTCCAATTTTGGTTCCCACAATTCTTCAGCCAGCATGGCAGATGGGTTAGAAATGGAGAGAACTGAAATAATCAGGAAGGTATCAAACTTGGGGAAGCTGTACTAAGATGCCTCAATGTAACAGTGAAAATATTATAGAATAGTGCAACCTACAGTGTTCAAAAAAACCATAACATTTCTTTACTCTGGACCATGCCAAGAACAAGCTTTTTATGCTTACCAGAAACAAAGTTTTTTTAATTAAAAAAAAAGACTACTCTTACCAGATGCTGGATTCTTTTCCTCTCTGTCTCAGGAGTAAACTCCATACTCAAGGGAACAATGTTTTGTTTTCGAATAAGAAGTGCCCTGAAAAAACAGTAATTTTTCAAAGAAAGGAAGTTGTCCCTTTTCATGGCTTTCTCTCATTTCATTTTTAAAACAGAGGAATAATTACATGCCTAGAGAAAATTCTTTTTTGGTCAGTCAAGGAGTGCAACTGATTCAATTTAAGCCTATTTTCTTTTATGTAAGGCATCCTATTTTATATCTCACAATTAAAAGCCCCATTTTCATCAGTATTGAAAATAATGCACTACTTTTTTTTAAATGAGATCATGACAGAACAAGAAGTTTAACTGTTCTACAGGAAGGATGGTTTAGCTCTTAAGTTCCTTTATTTTTCTTCCAAATAT
>JANHZU010008478.1:0-10678 GCA_032468055.1 Acrochordus granulatus | reverse complement strand
AGGCCTGGGTGTGAGCCCCTCTGTTGCTTCCCTTGTGCTTGAAACTGAGATGTTCTGACTGCCTTGTCCAGGACATTTTGTTGTTCAAAATAAGCCATCAAACCACGCAGATGATTAATGCCAGAAGGAGGCAGTACCCCACTCTCCCTTTCCGGCCTGGAGATTCATACTGGAGTTTGGCCGAGCTGTCCAAGGCTAAAAATGGAAAGGATTTACAGGAGGCGTTACTCTACTGATCTACAGAAATGAAAATGTCCTTGCAAACAAACCATGTTGAGAATGGACCTGGTTTGCTTTTAAATCTAAAGGTGATTTACCTGCATCTGTCGGGTGGGGGTGGGCAAGGGCAGATCCTATAGTATGAATCACAATTCACATCCTTTTGTCTGAGTATCAGAGTGGCTAGGAATAGATGCCTGTGGTAGTTCAGCTTTTTAATAGGATATAAACTAAAGTCAAGAGCCAGTTGGGTGTAGTGGTTAAGGCATCAAGCTAGAAACAGGAGACCCTGAGTTCTAGTCCTGCATTAGGCACAAAGCCAGCCAGGTGACCTGTTACTTTCTCCCAGCCCTAGGAAGCAGGCAGTGGCAAACCACTTATGAAAAACCTTGCCAAGAAAACTGCAGAGACTTGTCCAGGCAGTCTCCAAAATCTGATACGATTGACCAGAACAACAGCAACAAAAGCTCACGATAGTATTTGCCCTTTTAAAAAGTAGCTTTAGTCTATCTTTAAGCAAAGCTGCTTCGTTTTACAGGAACAATGGTTTTTATAGTCCCAGGCCGATTCTCCAGAGGTGTGTCTCTTTCACCTTCCTTCCAAATATCGCTATTCCCCACCGATGTTGCTGAAGTACAGTTCCTGGCATCCCAAAACCTTGGCCATCCTTTGGGGACTCACTTTGGTGCAGAAAGTCCCTGGGCTTGTGGAAGAATGTTCCTCGGGCAAAGGACCTCTTTTGGACCCCTCGTGGCTCAGAGCCTCATGTTTGTAAGGCTGTAGTGAAGTCCCCTTCTCGGCCTGCTCTGCTCTCGTTAATTGCCAAGCCTGTCCCCTCCGCTGCTGTGCAGGTGAAGACAGGTTCCCCTCCCATCAAGAGCACTCATTCCCAGTAGGAACTGATTTGTAGAGGGGAGTGGGGAGGGTGGCACTGTCATTAACAAAAAAGCAGAGCCACATGTTCCAATAGCGGACCTTTCTTACTTCGAATGAGTTGGCTGGAGCAAAAAATAAAAGTTTTCGCGTATACACAGAATTGATGTAGCTCTTCATGCAGTGCTTTGTTATTTAATCAAGAGGGTTTGTGTTTATTGCATTTATTATCTAAGTGTATGGAAGGTAGGATGGGGTGAGGTGGGACACATTTTTGTAGATTTAATAATAAGACAAATGCCAAGCTAGCCTGGGACTATGCTAAATCCACCTTCCTCCTTCAGAGAACTCTAAGAGTAGTTGTGTGTTTGGACAGTCTCCTCCCCGAATGCTTCTCTGGTGCATCAGCGGCTGCCAGATACCTTAATGAAACACACATTTCACACGACTCTCCAAAACTGCTTGCTCCTTTGTCCAACAGCAAGGCATAGAAGCATACTTCAAAACAGGATCCCAGGAGGGAGGTGGAACTGGAGGTGGTGGTGGGGATCCGTGGAGGGCCAGCCCTAACAAAGTCCTGCTGGGCAGTTGGTGGATCTTTCTTAACCCAGGCATTCATATCTCCCTGGCAGTGGTGATTTCCTCAGAAAGCAACTAAATGGAAGGACTCCATGTTTGCAAACTCCACTTTTGGGTTCAGAAGGGATGCGACTTGTCATTGTGTTCCACCTTCCCAGAAATGGTCTGGTCTGTCTTGGCAGGCTAGTCTGCAGGCTATGGTGCACTCAGAAGAAAATTGGTAGACTCTCTTGCACTGGAAATGTTTAAACACAGATTGGGTGGCCATCTGATGGAGATGCTGAAGGAGTGACCAGGGGTTTGGATGATGACCTCCAGATCATTTCCAGTCCTTACATGGGAAACTGGCATTCTACAAAGCAAAGCACCAGCTTCTGCATATCTTCCTCCCTCCCAAGCATCCTTAGATGATCAAAAGCAGTGGGTGATGTCAGCCCAGAGTTTTCTTGGGAAGGGGCCACCTGCCCAGGAAAAACTGTGGAGGTCAATCATGTCCTGATAAATGAGATGAGGGTAAGCAATTTTCTCAGCTTGCCTTCTGCCAAAGGGTGTTTTTTGGGTGGCTGTTGATGAAACCCTCTGGATGTGCTTTCAAGTTCCACTGTACCACCAGCTACAATCATTGTTTTGTGGCCTATTATTCTGCAGCAACCATATATCCAGTGCTTTGCCTTTCTCTCCCCTATGCTATTAGTTGGGGAAAGTGAGTGGCAAAGAGAGTGAAATGAAATGGTGAAGGGGAAGAGAGGAGCGGGTGTCCTCCACAAGATCCTGATGGTCGAAGTGGTCACATGAGTAACTGGGACAAAAGCATCCACGGAAACTTGCAGGAGGTCCGAATTACGGACCTCGAGGTTCTTTTGTTCCTGGGGAGGGTTCTCATTGACGTATCTCTTGCTTCTGTGCAGGGCCGGCGTGCTCAGGGCCGGCAGCGGGGCGCTCCTCTCTCTGCTTCTGCAGAAAGAAGGGGTGGGGGCCAGGCGACGCGCACGGCGCTGCGCTCTCGTCTGGGGGCGGGCGAATGTTACATAATGCCTCCTCCGCTGCCCCCGGGCTCCTCCAAAGACACATTCTAATGATTAATTTGGGGCTCTGGCAGTCACCATCCTTGGAATAACATTTTAAACATGACTTTTCCACTCCTGCTTGCCAGCAGTCTTGAGTGTGTTCTGCGGCGGCTGTAAAACTTCACTTCAGAATGGGTTTTGCTCCCCTTACCAAATGTGTCTGGAATGTGCAGATGTTTTCTTTGGAGCCAATGGGCTCAACGTATCAAATCCTGCTGGGACGGCGCAGCATAGTGAGTGAATGGGCCCTGTTTGCAAGATCGCAGGCAAGCAGCGGAGGGGACCTACGTGTGCAGACTGGCGCCGGGCCGCGCCGGGCCTTCGGCACCTCCTGGGCACCTAGAACCCGGATCCTTTTTGCGGCTCAGGATGAGCAGCACAGATGGACACGTTGCCGTCTAGCAGGAGGGGCTTTCTCTTCTCTCATCTCCTCTTGTCAGCTGTGAACAATTGGCAATGCGGTCAGCTTTTATGCGGGGAGATACATAATTCTTTTATGGGAAGAAGATTAAAAGAGCAGATTATCATGGCATTACGGTGCTGGAAGACAGCTGGATGGGCGGGATGCAGATTCATAAAACTGGCAAGAGGTGCGACGGGAGACTGCGTCTGGGAGAACAACTCGGCCTGAGTCCCTTCGGTGTAGGAATCAACCCAGTGGTGGTCGCTTTCCAATGCAAAGCGCTGCGCATGGCGAGGGGTGCAGCATCGGTGTTGCTTAGAAGAGGAGGCTGAAGCTCAGGACGGACAAGTTAGAGATGTGGGAGAAGCCGAGTCTTCAGGGCACAGCAATGCCACTGCAGCTGCTGGTTTCTGTTGCTGTGCGACCTGTCCTTTCATTTTTTCACCCTGATTTTCAGTTTGAAATACGCAAAGCTGCAAATCTTTTATTCCTGGACATTCAGTGTCTTTTTGGGAGAAGGAGCAATTGTAGATGGCACTTTCCTTCCGCCATTTTGATGTGCAGTCAATGTTGCTGTCATTGTAAAGAACCTGATCTGATTGATTATGTGCCACACGGATTGATTTTCTCCAGGACAATCAGCCCTTAAACATGGGGATTCAACCCTTCCAGTGGCACATTAGAAGTGACCATTGTGAATCCCTTCACCGTGCTGCTGGTCACTCTTTTCTCTTTCTTGGCACTTCCCCCAGCATCAGAGCCAATGCCAGAAAGCTTGGTGTTTCCATGATGTGTCTGAAGCAAGATAACTTGAGCCTGGTCCTTTATTCCTTCAGTAAGAACTCTGGACTGATTTGTTTCTATCTGGCTTCTACAAAATCCAACTGCCATATAGTGTCGCAGGGAATACTTTGCCTACATTATTCTGATCTTTGTATGTATAGATAGTCCTCCACATATGACTGTAATGGAGCCTGCCCATTTAGGTTGCATGTCATAACAGTTATAAAATAGGTCTATCACGTGACCAACCTAATTTCATGATATTTTGGGGGCAGTTGTTTTTTTAATTTTTTATTATTTTCCTACAATATAAAATACACAAAAACTAACAAAATACATAACAAAACAAAAAAGAAAATACAGTGCAAAAATAACATATTCAATATAAAATATTAAAAAAAAATCTCTTAGAATGTTCCCAACTTTACTGTATGGGTATAAACCAGTGGTTTGCTATGGGCTCAGTTTTGCCAAAACCTGAAAGTGCTGGGTTTTGTCAAAACTGTTGTAAGATGTGTGACCACAAGATGCTGCAAATGACCGTAAATGTGTCCATGTTGCCAAGCGTACAAAGTTTGGTCATGTGACCATGGAGGGGGCCAAACTGTCAAAACTTGGAATCTGGGTCATAAGTCCTCTTTTTCAGATTGGTCATAAGTTGAGGACTACCTGTACAGATATATCTTGGCATCTGAATATTTTTTTTGAGGTCCTCACAGCTAGTCTACCTTACCATGTGGTGCTTGACTGCTTTTTCCTTTACGGCTGATGGTTGATCCTAAAAGGCAGGAGCTGTCTTCATCTTCATCGCTTCACTGTCAGTTCCAAGACTGGTCATCAGTTTGGTCATCTTTAAGGGGTGCGATGGCCAAGCGGTTAAGATGCTGGGCTTGTCGGCCAGAAGGCTGGCAGCTCGGCAGTTCGAGACCCAAGCGCCGCCACATAATCGGGTGAGCTCCCATTACTTGCTCCCGTTCCTGCCAACTAGCAGTTTGAAAGCATGCAAAGATGTGAGTAGACTAATAGGTACCACCGGTGCAAAGGTAACAACGTTCCATGCACCTTGGCGTACAGCATGCTGGCCACATGACCACGGAAGCATCTTTGGGCAACGCTGGTTCTTTGGCTGTGAAACGGATCGGACGTGACTGGACAGGGGAAACCTTTACCTCTTGGTCTTCTTTAGATTTAATCTTCGTCCCATTCTTCCGCTGTGCTCCTTGGATTTTATCAGAGTAGTAACACAGGCTATTGATGTTTCTTCTTCCAGCTTGAAACCCCTGCTCATCTTCCAAACCAGCTTCCCTTCCGTTGGTTGCATAAATGAAGGGGAGAGTATGCTGCCTTGTCTCATTCCTTCACCAACTTGGAGGCAGTCTCTCTTGCCATGTTCTGTCCACATTGTGGCTTCCTGACTTGGATATAAGTTTCTCGTGGGGAGCAGTTTCCGGGATTGTCATTTTTAAGCACATTCTACAATCAACACAGTCGCAGCATAAGGGATATGTAGGCCACCTTGAATTGCTTATAAAATAATAAAGGCAAGATAAAAATCTAATAAATACAATCAAAGAGCTTTCTATAATCAATGAAGCACTTATTGACTTATTTTTGGGCTTTTTCAGTTATCAGCAATCATGTGCTTCTTGGCCTTTTCTAAAGACGTCTTAAACATCTGGCATCTCTTTTTCCATGTAGGGCATTAATTGTTTTTGAGTTCGGCGGCATATACATTTAATAAATAAATAAATCTGCATTGGGTGATCCTGATCAGTGTTTGGCTAGCATGTGATATTAAGGATATTACACAATAATTTGCATCTTCTGTTAAAAGTCTTTTTATATATAGATAGATTGGAATGTAGATTGGCTTCTTACAGTCTGTTGGCCATTGTGGTGTTCTCCAGATTTGCTGGCATAGTTTGGTTAGAACTTTGACTGATTCGTCTTCTGTTGCTTGCCATATTTCCCTGGATATCTCATCACTTCCTGTAGCCACTTAGTAATGACTGGAGTACTGATCTAGCTTCATCTTCTTGTAAACAGGAATATTCTCTAAGATACCTTGGATACTGACATCTCTGTTCTACTGTATCTCAAGCATGCTCATTCCGCCTTTGGTCTCATTTGAATCAGTTGCTATCCATCGGCCTTTTAGTATATTACACATGATCTAATTGATTACAAATCCTTTCAAATCAGTTTCACTGTGACTGTGGCAACTTCTGGTCTCTGCTTTTCTTGCTTAGAGAAAGAATGGGCCCCTTTCCTTCGTGGTGTTTCTTCACAGCCATACATAATCCAGACACTGGTATGATTAGCCATGGCTTGCACTGCATATATTCTCATTACATGCTGAGCCAAGCTTATGCTGGTTAATAATTAAGTTTGCTAATCATGCTTTTCAGCCTGGTTATGGCTTGCCAGTTGCTTTCACTGTTGGTCAGTGTCTCAGCTATTGGTGGTGAGTGGGTGGTTGATCATTTCTTGCTTTGTTTTTGTTCTTTCAGCTTTGGAGAAAAAAGGCCTTTGGTGAGAAGGGTTGACTTGGAATCACCGGTTCATTTATTTATAACATTTATATGGCCTCCCTACTTGAACAATGTGAGTCAGGGTGATGTATAGAATTTTTAGACAAAAATACAAAAGAAAAATGATGTAAATAATACACCAAAGCAGACTAAAAATAATGATCTGGACATATTTCATATATTGTGTCATATAAATCCAGTGTATTTTAAGTGACCAATTGGGAACTCTAGTCATCCTGGCCCAAGTGCCCAAAGAAAAGGCAAGTTTTTACAGCCTTTCTAAAGACCTGCAGGGTTGGGGCCAACTTTGTAATGGGTGGTGGATTGTTGCAACGGAGAAGATGATTTCCCTCCCCATCCTGCTTTTCCCATTTCACTTCCGGCCCACTTCCCAGGGATGAGTTATACTGTGTAGGCCCCCTCTTCTCTTCCAGTTTTGTGTCCAGAAGGGGAATTAACTCAAAATCAGCTGCCCTACCTAGGTTTGGATGACACACTGATTAAATTAACTATGAGTACATATTGTGGTTAAGAGACTCTGCTGTAGCTGCAATTTAATAGCTGCTCAGCATGATGAGCCTTCCTCCATCGTGGCTTAGCATGTTACCCAATCACGTAATAATCATCTGCTAACAAAGCAGTTAATAACACCACTTTCCCTAAGGGTCCCACCCCTAGAATGATTTCAGACCCTCTGGGCCGAAAAAGGGAGAAACCCTCCAGTTCTGGATTTGGGTATCTGCATGCATAGATTTCTCCATCTATGGCAGACTCCTAGTGTGAACTGCCAAAAATCTCAGTGCTGAACACACAAATATTCTTCATGGAATCATTGTGGAAAGTTCAGCGTGGTGGGAAGATAGTCAGCTGTAGGAATTATAAAGAAAAGAACCCCCAAATTAGAGCCATGCAGTGCTTCACATATAAAGGTTGAAAGGGTGATTTTGAGCAGGCGGAAGCATGAAAAGCACATTCTACTTAAAGCATCATCATCCCTTCCCAAGATTGTGGGTGCAACTGGTGCATAAACCAATTCAAAGTGCTGTGTCAGAATCTTAATACCAATATTTATTCATTTATTTCTTGAATTTAGGCTTCGTTTTTTCCCCATCCCGTGCTTCCCTCTCATATCTGTACAAGAATCCCAGAAAGTAGGTAAAATGGCAAGGCAGGCCTACGAAGACCTTTGCCTTCCAAGGGAGCGGGTAGTGTGTTTGTCTGGTGCATAGAAAGAGGTTCGGGCGCATTGCGCGTGAAAACTTTATTTATGGAAACTGGCCTTTTGGGGGGAGAAGAGATCGAATTGCTTGGTGGGTAACATTCAATATGTGGAGGCCCCCAAGATCAGAGCACCAACGGATCCCCAGGGGTTAACTGGCCATGGTTCACTGCCATTGCCCAGCGCTGGGAGATTTTGCTCGCCCTCCCTTCCTGAGCCAAATGGCCTTTTCTCACAGGATCCTTCTTGTGAGCCTTTAAGTTCTGTTTACTCTTTGATTCCTGTTGAACTTGAGTGGGCTGGGAATGTACGTAAGGAACATCGTTTCTGTGCAAAAGAGCTGCATGATGTCACGGCGGCTTCTTTCTTTTCTCTGGTGAGATTCCCGGTTCTTGGAACGAAAGAAAATTGCTATTCTTGACTCTGGGAACGGCGCAGGGCGTGGCTTCTGCGCGAGGCTTCCGTCCTCTCTCTGCTCCCGGCTTGTGGCGACGCCTTGCCTCCCCCTTCGCCATCCTCCGCTGTCGCTCCTTGCAGCTGACAAGCAAACAGCCAGCTGCTCAGGAGCAAGGGAGTAAACTCCCGGGTGCCTTCTCCCAGGCGGCGCATGAGCAGAACGGCGTCTTGCCTCAAGTGGATTCTTCTAGCACATGAGATGTGCACATGGAGCAAAGCTGTTAGGCTTAAAAGAGCATATGTAGCTGCTGGGTGGACTTTGGCTTCTCCGAGAACCGTGCACACCAAGGATTGCTTTACCACGAAGGAATGTGCTTTCAGATTAATTGCTTGTGGATGCTGTTCCTTTATCCTTGGTCTTTCAAAGGAAGCCGGAAAGGAAGTCTTACCCCGGACAGCTTGTTCTTTTGGAGTTATAGCTGGTCCCTTGTTTCTTTTGCTCACTGAAAAGATGAACCGGCGATGATGGCGCACTCCATGCAATTCGTCTGCCAATCGATACGCTGTCCCTTTCCGGAATCTCTGGGTGGCTGCAGAAATGAAATAATACAATAATCGTCATAAAAAGCACATAGACTCTAAAACTTTGAAATGTGGTTTGGCCAAAGAGATGTGGAAAAGCTGTGCCTGAACTTCGCTGCCATTTGGTCTCACAATATAGTCTCCAAAAGTGAAAGGTCCTCCCTTCTGTCTTTGGCTGTCGGGGCCACAGAGGTGAGGGTGTCACTGTGGGCCTGCCGGTGTGGCTGTTAGATTAATCGCAGGACTTAAAGCCATCTTGCTCGAGAGGAGGAGGAGGAGGAGGAGGAGAAATGGATGGCTGGTCGCAGAGCCAGCGAGGTGTTTGCACTGGATTTGGCATTTTTATTCACCCGTCGAATCCTTCCCAAGGACCCAGCGTAGGCAGACGTTTCTGCCTAAGGTATCGCAGGATGTAATGAAGCTGCCTTGTGCCACTGACCAGTGGTGAACTTGTCAACGCCAGCGGCGCACAAGGGGTGCTCCCGTTGTTTCGGGATTGCACCCAAGGCCCCTATCGCTTTTGGTACAGTCTTTGCGTTCTTTGCCACAATTGTTCTATTTCTGTTTGCAGGTCTTTGTATTTTGTTATTTTCTCAGTTCTTTTCTTCTGTCTCCAGGTGCTGCCATGTCCACCATCCAGATTTTTTTTGTCTTTCCTTTCGACATTTGTTCAGTCTGGGGCGTTACGTGGCGGGTGCCTGTCTGTCTGAATTCTAAAGTCTCAGAGCACTTCAGCTTCTTCGTTTTCTGCTACTTTGTCTATCTGGTGGTCCCACCCGTTCTTGCTTGTAGGCAAGTGTTATTTCTTGTCGATATTCCAAGGTCAGAAAAGTCAAGATGGTAGCCATTCAGCACGTTCTTGCTGGTCTCTCTCCCTCTCCAGTCCAAGCCTTTCTTTATAATTCCTGAAGGAGATCGAAGGCATGTGCTGCTGGCTCTTCTGCCGCTGTGTTTGGCACATGTGCCACATGATAAATACGTCCCATTTTGCAGGCATGATGTGATCTTCTTCCCCTAACCACGTGTGGGAAAGATCGCTTGCTCTGGATTTTAAAAATCTGTTGACATTTCACAAAACTGGAGGCATTCCGCTTGGATTTATGAGATCCTCCACTTGAGACCACTTGCAGACACTTCAGCCGTTCACAATTCTTGTGGTTCTTTTCAGGGAATCATTTCTAAAACCAGAGTTTCCAACAGGCCCTCATTTGGAAGCCTTTAGGGAAGAAGAATCCTCCTCCTCCTCCTCCTCTCTTCTCCTCTCAGCTCTTCTCCCATCTGCAATGCAGGATCATCCTTCGTCAAAGTAGTGCTACACAAATGTCGCAAGGCCTGGGGAAGATAGAAATTGCAGGTCTAAGGCACTGGGAGTCTCTGTCTTCAGCTGAAGAACAAGGCATAAGGACAACTTTATTGTGGAGAGAAGTCTCACTGAACTTTGATTCATCTGGTGAAAATGCAGCCCTTGTGAAAATTTAAACATAGAATCGTAGGGCTGGAAGGGACCTTGGAGGTCTTCCAGTCCAGCCTTTTTCCCAAAAGAGGAATTCTGTTGGGACAAGGACAAAAGTTATCGGACTCGATTTAATTGCTCCCCATTCTCTGACTCCCAGTACAAGTGTCCTCGTTTAGTGACCATAATTGGGACCAGCAGCTCTGTTGTTAAGTGAAGCAGTTGCTACGTGGGAAATCATGAAACTGCAACTGTGCTTTTCTTTTGCCTGCTCTCCCACCCTTTTGAATGCTCCCCACAGCAGAGCTGAGATAATTTGCAAGAAGGGAATTATTTTATTTCTCTTTCACAATGTTCACCTGCCCATCTCTTATTAACGTTTCTTTTTACATAATAGTTTTTAATATTAATCTCATCATTATGAATGTTTCTTTTTACATTCACTGGAGATCACAAGAGAGTAAACAGGCACACACAGTGAGAATACACTGGGCCATGCGCAAAAGGCACTTTGTGGCTCCCAGACTCGCGTGAAGTGCGAGCACCACTGCGTTGCTTTTGATGTGCATTCCC
>JANHZU010008477.1:14674-24787 GCA_032468055.1 Acrochordus granulatus | reverse complement strand
CATGTAAATAATTTATATAACATGTTGCATAATATTAAATGGTTCTAACTGTAAAATGAGGATTTCTCTGATGGAAAAACTGAGAACAAATCTGTATGAATAATTGTGATGATAATATCTCCGTTTTCTGTTACAATATGCAAATGCTTTTAGCTCTCAATAGTATACATAAGAAGTAAAATATGGAAAGAAATTGAATTAATATCTGCATCTAAAATAGGACATACTGACTCCCAAGTGATAGAGTTTCAGAAAGAGGGCATCTTATGTTACTCTTTGTAATTAGCCAAAATATGTGTCTATCACTGACTTGTCATCGTCTATAAAAAAAGGATGCAAAATCTGAATCATGATAGTGACTGTGCTCGTTTTGGAGGCATTGTGAGTAATTCCAAACCTAATAATACAGTGGGAACACCTGCACATACCTGCTAAGTAGGATCTAAGTGTGTGTTACTTTTCAGTGGATTCTCAGAATGGCCAAGAATGGCCTGGAAGAATTCTTGTCTTATTTTAGCCTTGCAGAAAAAGAGGAAATCCTGTTGAATTAACTTCTGAAGGCAGTGAATATCTTTACTGTTTCCTAAGATGAGAGTTAGATTTTGAAATGCACTTATTTTTCAAAGGTGGACAAAAAATAAAAATGTACTTGAAAAATATTCTTTTTTTGTGACTTGCCAACCACAATTGCAACTGGATATATTTTTGATTTTCTGAGGATTAAAAAAATGAGATTATGCTTTTCTTCTGATTATCATTCAATTTAACCTAATCTTTGTTTTCTTGAATGCTTGTTTTTGAACTTCAGATTGGGATGAGTGTGCATCTAGAGCAGAAAATGATTGCAGTATGTTTGCAAAGTGCATCAATACAGTAGGTTCATATACATGCATATGCAGAACTACAGATGCTGATCCAGTCCAACCAGGGAGAATTTGTGAAGGTAAGAATTAGGTTTATATTTGAGTGGGTTTGTTTCTTCCCAATTAAGAGTTTGTTTCTTCCCAATTAAGAAAATATCTTCTTTAGTGCATTAAATCCCCATCAAGTTCTTTGATTTTATTATTCTTTAAAAATTATTTGTTAAATTTATTATCTGGTTGATTTTTCCAAAATTCAAGGTGGTGTACAACAATTTAAAATCAAAACCAGAATTAAAATAAGTGTTTAAAATAATGAATAATGAAAAGCTTAGTGAAAGAGATGTATTTTTATCATCCTTTGTAATATCCAAGAATGGGAATAGGGAGCATAGTTCACAGATTTGAAGCCATATAGGAAAAGGCCTATTCTTGCATGCGCAAGAATCAAGCATCTTTAAAAAAAGTCTCTCCTGGTGAACTAAGTAACTGAGTAAGTTAACAACAGGAAATGGAGTCTTGAAAATAATCTGATTTTAGGTGATTAGAATTCTGATGTGCTCAAAGCTCCTGATCACACAGAGGATGCTCTATAATTATAACTGGCTGCAGGGAGGTTGTTAAAAAATCAAGGTAGTAGCTGCAACTATGCTCTTGAAGTCCCACATCTTTTTTGACATGTACTGCATACATGTCACATATAAGAAAGAGGCAAGGCTTTGATTGTGCAGTTGTAGCTCTCCATTCCCTTGAATATTTTTCTTTAGCTCCCTTTTAAAACTTTTCAATAAGTTAAGGTTGAGGAGCACAGCTGAATAAGGAGATGAAACATGAGTCTTGCTTTATTTAAGGCTTGGAGCCTACTTCCACGGAATAGTGCATGAACAGAGCTAGCTATTGTTTTATTTGTATAATTAACTGGTTTCAGCTAACTTATTTTTTCATACTTCATATTTTTTTATACCTATGCATGTATAAAATGTTATTATCCAGGTGAAATCGTGGGTCCTGTTACTACACTGGCATCAAATGTTACTGAAGGACCAGTGACAAAAGCCGCTACTCTCTCAATGGCAGAAATGCGGGCATTGACACCATTTACTTCTGCACATACAGAAGCAACAGTGCTGCCCTCAAGTGGCATCCAGGAGTCAAGCACTCTTCCAGCAGACAAGACATTGTCAACGTCTCAAAAGATGAACATTTTAGGGTATGTCAGGAATAATAGCACCTTGACGATCCCCGAAACAGCTACTGTGGCAGCAAAATTGTGGGGCAATGTAACAATCTCAAATGGAACTGTAACCGAAGAGAGATGGACCACACAAGATCAGCACAACTCTTCAGTGACCTCATTACCTGGCGTTTCAAACACCCAATTTTTTCCTTTTAAGACAAATGAATCTGTAATAGAGGCAAGCACACCTGGCTTCTTACTTGAAAGACATTCTGAGAATGTGACAGCCCTGAATGTAACACAACATCCTAAACTTCATGCTCTGAACCATACTCTTGACAGGGATATGGGGGAAAATAACAGCTCTTGGTTTGATGAAAGTAATAGTACAGGGTTGTCATCGTCTTTCAAGGAGAATATGACGGCCTCTCTTGCTACAGATATGAGTAGTGAGTATGCCTTTGCTTCAGCATTGATGTTAAAAGTAATAGAGAAAGAGAAGGCAAAGTCAGTGAGGTTTAGAAAATGGAGGATAGTGGCCACAAGCCAGAAGATTACTTCTATTTAAATAAAGATAAAAAGTATACTCAAGTTCTAATATTTTCCCGGGATTTAGAAACATACCAGACCCTTGTTTGTAAAATAGGTGTTCATTATTTAGACAGAATGATGAGAGCCTTGGAATTATCACATAAGCAGGGTCAACGTAGAGTTTTCCCAACTGTATTATGTTCTTTCTTATGCATGTCCAGATTAACCAGAATGGTATCATCTAAACCAGTCGCCTATTAGGGTCTGAGAAAAAAAACATTCAGGCAACGGGTTTCTACAATATCAAAGCTTCTTTGAACCATCACACTATTCATAAAACAAATGGGGCAGATAATTCTCAGAAAAGATTCAACTGTTTCCTCTTTTCTTTTCAGGGCCATTTCCATCTGAAAGAATATTTTTTTCCAATGTGACAAATACTAGCTTTCAGGTTTGCTGGACTACACATTTTTCAGCAAATCCTGCTTTCCATTTTCTGCTCTTTGAAGGGGAACAGCTGATACAGGAGATTAAAACCCAAAGCAGTCACCTGAATATTTCTAGACTAAAAGCAGGAACTTTATACACTGTTAAAATAAAGACAGACTTTTATGGAAATGAAAGTAAACCTATGCAGCGTAAAGTAAAGACAGGTAAAGTAACATAAAATATGATAATGTGCATCCACTACTCCAGAAGTTCATAAAAGAAAGTTTAGCATAAATAAATATGAGCAGACATTAGTAGCATCTATGGTCTAGCATACTAGCATGCTGTTGTCTTTCCAAACTTCCTTCCTATTTAGGGAATAAACTTTAGAGTGATTGCAGTTTGTGAAAATGTTCGCCTTGGCTCTATCAAGATTTCTTAATTTTTATCAAGAAAGCAATCAAAATGGTCGATTCTTCATACGCAGGGGATGAGGTTTATCCAACATAATTATTATATAATTGTTACGTTGCAAAATAAACGTGTATCATATATGATTGTTGATATATGCCATTCATCAACATTTACATTTATTTTTAACACAATGGCAACTTTTAATAGAGGGGCTAAGAAAGAAGACTTCAGGGTTTTTTTGTTTGGTTTTTATTTTTAAAAATATTGTGCATGATAAATATCATTAGCTAATAATTCATATTATTTGATTTAGCTTGCTAATCTTTGTATAATATTAAAGGATGAATGTGATATTTTAATCTTTTCATCTCTATGTTGTTTTCACAATTTTTATTTGTTCAAAAGAGCAAAAACAGTTTTTCAAATCTTATTACTCATTTGCAGGTACAGAACATTCAGATGGCAAATATCAGTTGTATGTCTCTAAATGTAAAGTTGCTTCTTTTCAATTGCTTTTAAGATCTTTTTTCCGCTTTCCATTTGAAGTATAAAAATGAGCTGACAATTTATTTGATGCTTAGAGCCTGTGACACAATCTGATTACTTGTATTTTAACTAATAATGCTGATCTAACTTTGATCCCCTTCCCAAATCTTGCAGCTGCTCAGAAGTTTAATGGGACAGTTAGGATAATGAATATGAACTATAGTTCAGAGTTCAGCAACTCAAGAAGTGAAGAACACCAAAATTTTACAAAAATGTTTCTTAATGAGGTAAGATGATATAATGATGTTAATGCTTTTCAGAAAATGGGACCGCTCTATAATGGACATAATTGTACATTTATTTTGTCTAGTGTGATGTTTAATCTAGGATACATGTCTATGATATAAAGTGGACTAATAATCCTCTGACGAATGTAACCTTAAGTTGCAATTTGCAAGTTTGAAACAGGGATAAAAATTACAGAACTAAAAATAGTATTGAATTGAACTGTGAATTCCACAAATTCACTGACTGCGTGAAGGATAATGGTGAATAATACCAGTTGCCCTCATTCCCAGGGTCAGTGAAATCCCAGGTTTTGCTTTATATCCATACAGTCAGTGGAATACGAGAATGAGCTGTTTCTACTTTGCTGCTTGGGAATGGCTGTCCAAACATATCTGGAGGATAAATGTTAAGCTGCAAAAAGCTGATGCAGACCCCACTTAACGTACAGTATGTGCACAAAGGAAAAGTCAGGAGGTAGGATTAATGGGCATAAGACAATTTCACATCCGTTCAAAGAATGCCTTCATATACAGTAAGAAACCGGAACAAGGTTTTCTCATGGAACAGAGCAGCCCTCCGAAATGGCTTAAATATTTCTTGTAATGGACAGCAGGTACTTTGATGAACAGGAAGAAGAGCTGCAACCAGCATAATGGTCAGATAAAAGAAATCTGAATTCAAGTCATAGCTGTAACCCAAATGAGCATCTTAGACAAGATCTTTCCAAGCTCTCACAAATATAAAGAGAGAGAGAGGGAGAGGGGTGAAGCACTTTCAGACTTGCAAGATTCTGTTACTGTATCTCATAAATAAAGATGCAAGACATTGGTTTCCTAGACTGGTCTAGGAAATTATTAAATCTATACACCGTCCATCTCGCTGCAAACGACTCTGAGCAGCTTACAGTAAAATAGTAATAAAATTCACAACAGACAGTAATAAATAGAATAAAAAAAAATAAGAATAAACAAGATGGCAGAAGGCTAAAATGGAGGTGGAATCTTCAAGCTAGTAGTCACCTTCAGGATGACACACTGTTCCCTGGACCTCAGGCCAACCTGCAAAGCCACATTTTCAGATCTCTGTGAAAGACCAAAAGGGTGGGGTATGCCTCAGGTGGTATGATGTTCCTAAGAAAATATATAGCTAGGTAAAGGTTACCCTGCCAGTCATGATTGACTGTAGGATGTGGTGCTCATCTCTGTTCCCAAGCCAAAAGAGCTAGCGTTTGACCAAGGACACTTCCGTGGCCATGTGGCTGGCATGACTAGACGCCAAAGGCACACGGGCACTGTTACCTTTCCTGCTGGAGTAGGCAGTACCTATTTATCTACTTGCATTTTCATGCTTTCAAACCGCTAGGTTGGCAGGAATTGAGGCGGAACAACAGGAGCTCACTCTGCTGCACAGCAATGCCGAGTCTTGAACTCAGGCCACCAACCTTCCAGCTGGCAAAACGAGCTCTTAACCACTTGTGCCACTATGCCTCAACAAGATATATAGCTATCCTGAGCTAAATATTTAAAAAGGTAGTTCAACAACACAAGTAGATTATTGGGAAATCTGGTTTGATGCAAGATCATCTCATCTTCCAAACGTTCTAAATTGTTTTGTTCAAACATGTAGTAAGCTTCATTATTTGATTTTTTAAAAATCTGTGGGTCATCTTACAAATCATACAATTAAAATCATTATTTTAAACTAATTCATTCATTTTGTTTTGGTAATAGGTCCGTACATCTTTGCCCCCTAATATTCTTCAAAAAATGGATGCTGGTATGATTAACATTTCAATAATAAGTATTATCCCAGGAAGCATAATGGTCAACTTCAGTCTCCTGATTCCAGTAGACATGGATGTGAGGAACGTTTCTGAGTCTCTTCTTGAAGCTTTTCAAAACAGCAGCCTTTTTGTGGTTGATAATAGCAGTCTCTCCATAGATGGTAAATAATTTGTCACTTTAATTTCATAGATTCTGAAAATGAGCAGCTAAAACTCAGACCAATATTATGTCACTTATAAATAGAAAAGTATTCTGAGTCTTTGATTATTTTGCTAGAGGCCTCATCTATACTGGGATTTTCCTTCTTCTCTTCCAAATGAGCTTCCTCCAAATTCCTTAAGAATGTCCTACAATTTTCTGAACATATTTAGATGATAGGGCTCCATGGAGGATACTACAGATGTCCACAAAAATATACTATTCCTGCACTGTAGATATTCTGTTACTTCTCATCTATGACCTTTTACAATAAGACCTTAAGTATGGCACCTTATTATCATTTAGCATTTGCTATCTACACTCTTTTTAATTTCCTCCAGTGGCAGTGGAGCTCCAAAATGATGTTCTGATTATATTTACTTCAGTCATTATATCTGCATATAGTATTTATTTCTCTCATGGAATTTATGAGGGTTGCTCATGAATCACAGTAAGTATTCTGGTATTAAAATGATGTTCATTCAAAAGTACAAACGTACTGAAATGTTATAATTAGTAGAGAAATACCAAACTACTGTATTAGCTACAACAATAAACAGTACAATTGCCAATATTCTAAATAATAATCACAAACTCAAATATTATTGCTCTCTTCTATTATATTTTAAAAAACAGATTACAATGAATGTGAGAGAGAGGAAACAGATTGTTCTCCTAACGCGTTGTGTCACAATATTTATGGATCTTACGAATGCAAATGCAAGGAAGGATTTATCAGTGTAAATGCTGAGAGACCTGGAAGAAACTGTGAAGGCAAGGTTTCAATATTTATTTTCATTGTCTTCTAACTCTGCTATTCTTATTCTCACAAAATTCTTAGTTCACATTTATGGTCCCCATGCAAAGGAGTAAATGCAATCTGTGGAGTTCTTGCCCCTGGAGCAGGCCGGGTCCAGCTACTTGAACCTGCTCCTACAAAAGGCCATTGTGACACCTGTAGATGTTTCAACCTGATTTTGCTGAGGTAGTCACAAATCTTTTCCAATGAAGTACAGGTTACCATATACCTGCGCCACCGATTACTAAGGATGCTTTTAAAGCTGACATGGATCATCTTAGGAAGTAAACTTGTGGATGGCATCTGGAAGCTATTGGATGTGTAAGAGCCATTAGTGAGAATTCTAGAAGTTGAAATCCGCTCATCAAAACTAGGGAAAGCTGGGTTAGAGGTTGATGTTTCTATTGGATGTGCTCTTCTTAAGTGACATCCTCCTTCCCAGGAAAATAAAGAGGGTTGTTGGTGACTATAAGAAATTTATGGGGATGGTGATAAAGTTAAAAATTCTATGACATTGGTAATCTGATAAGATCAACATAGTAATGAACGATGTTGAGGGGCTGCAAGTGAATGGTAAGTTCATTAAATTCTAGCCATTTTTTCCTTCAATAAAACTAATTCCCAGTTTCTTTATATCAGAAGAAAGAGGAGGATTGGGAGGGTTAGACTGTTTGAGTTTCAATTGCCTGGCCTTCTGGGTAGGTCTGAGTGCTGATGCTTTTCTTAACAGGAAACAAACTAAAATATAGTGGTTGTATTGGGTGCTTGTATTTATTCCCAGCTACTAAGGATTTAATTCATTCCTTTATCAAAGAAAACTGTAAGCAAATATAAGTCTAAGCTACATATAATTCAATGAATTAATAGTGTCAGTAGTCCTTTGCAAGGATAATCTGCAGCATTACTAACTTTATAACAATGTTACCAACATAATTATAAGATAAATTATGAATATAATAGAGTCTTACTGTTATAATATAAAATGCTGACCATACATCTTTCTTGAATGAAGCTAGACAATGTTTTTGAAAACTATGGCAATTCATCCCTTTCAAGGAACTAAAGTGACACTTTGGAAACATAAAACTCACAACCCCATGAGTTAATTTGGTATTTCAAGTAATTTATTTTTCTCATTGGATAGAGTGTCTCTATGCTTCCCTCCCCATTTCACTTCACATTTTATTCAGCCCATCTTAGGAAATACTTCTCATAGATACAGTTTGACTGGCATGAAAGTTTACAGCCATGCAATATTCTCAAAACTTGCGAGAAAAATGCTTCATTTGCAAGGCCAATCTGACATCACTGAGAGATGAAGATTCTTGTAGGCTTGTCTGTAAAGCTCCTATTACTTTGAAAAATAGCTTATCAGGATTGATTTGTAGACTGACATACAGATGTAGACACATGCATGTTTGCAAATGTGTGAACTATGAGTGAATTGGGGGAACTGGAAAGAGAGAATGATTTGCCTCTCCTTTTTTGAAAGAAGATAATTTTTTGTTAATTTACAGAATTGGAAGTTTGAAGCTGAGACAGCGAGCATCCATTGGGTAGCATTCTCTCTGTTCAGCTAGCAGTTGGATAAATGAGCTCCAAACTTGCAAATTCACTGACAGATAGGAAGAACAAAGTAGAGGAATCAGGGGTTTTAGAGCACATCACAAATGATTTCCCAGTGGGAAACTTGTAGTAGAATAGATCTCAAAGTTGCATTTACTGTAATTCTTTGCAAAAAAATAAATGGTGTAATGCAATTTTCAAAAACATTTCTCTATTCTATAGTAGTTGCTTCCAAGCTCAGTCCTGGAGATGCCCAGTCAATGGAATGGAGCAGCACAACTTTACCAATGACCTATCCATATACTTCAGACCCCATGCCTTCATCTACTGATAATTTTTCTACTACTAGTGCCAGAAGCTTGGAGAATGCAACTGCTAGCACTACAATTAATAATGACATTATAAATCAAACAACAAACATCTATAGTTTACCTCAGACCTCATCCTTCATTAAGGGTTCTACTGGCAGTTCAGTTAAGGAGGCAGTTCAAGTACGGTGTGAGTTTGAAAAAATTGTCATCTCCATTAAGAAGGCCTTTCTCTACCAGCACTCTATCCCAGAATCTTCCTTGTACCTTGGGAATCCTCGCTGCAATGTAAGCACCAGTAATTCTAGTCATGTGGTACTTCAGACAGAGTGGAACGAATGCGGAACTGAAATACAAAGTGTAAGTCTCTTACTCGAGAGTAAATTAAACAAGATATAATCAAAGGTTAAGAATAGGTAAAGTGAAATAATTAAGGATAAGGGGTTATTAGAATGATTAATGCTGAATACATTGTTACAACTCATTCCACCTTCTTAATGTGTCTATTGCTTAGAGAAAGATAATAGTAAATAATGAAAAATTTTGAATGCTCTATCCTCAAAGACGATATGCCAGAGCAAGATTCGGGGCTTTGATAATTAGTCTGCAGTTTAAATAGAAACTGTTTCTGAAATGTATATCTCATTCATTTCTGTTATTGTAATGTAATTATAATTTTTTCCAAGGATCTTCTACATATTAGATTTCTCAGCTGAGATAAACTAATTATGATTAGATTGACGGAATGAATAAAATAGTCTGTTGTTTTATAGTCAGCAGGTTCTGCATGGTTCTTAATTTTACTATTTTGCTTACTTTGTAGATCAACCTACTCATATGTATTTTTCCCCAAATCTGCTTTCTACATAAATCTACTTTTCCACAAATTTCTTGGCTATCTTTTAAACTAAAACAAGTAAATTAATATACCTGTCTCTGTTGCATTTCTTTTTCAGAATACCACACACACCATTGTAAAAACTGTTCTTCGGAATGATCAGTTTTCTCAAGGGATAATCCGCTACTTAAAGGTTTCAAGTCAAATTCACTGCACCTTTCAGAATGATCTCTTAACTTCATCAGGATATACTTCAGAAGGGTAAATAGCTTCTTAGGAAATAAGAACCAATTCCATTGTTTAAGTTAAACATCGAAGAATTGTTGCAGAAGTCCAAAATATAGAGTTCAAAGGATATTTTCAGCAAAAGGAGGGAGGAATATTCAGAGCTTACTCTTATTTTAGATATTGTATTGTAATGTAGATAACCCAGTT
>JANHZU010008476.1:0-12096 GCA_032468055.1 Acrochordus granulatus | reverse complement strand
CTCTGGCAGAGCTCTCATCTTCATAAGAGCACACAAGCCCCCCAACCACAGCAAGGTGGTGCCTCACTGGGGGGATACCCATCATAGCTTTGATCAATTGAAGCTTTCACTTAGGTGCCTTTTAGTAAGTTAGAGAAAGTGGAACCTGTAACATCCAGCATTTCCTGCCACCAGTAAGGAAACACCTGTCAATTTTGGCACATTTTGACTGGTCTGCCACAAGTACCATCAAAGTCTAGTTTTACACAAAGCATGCTGATATAATTCAATGAAAACTGGGGTTTTAATCTAGGTTCTCTGTTTTATAAGCCAACATACTGTTGTTGCTATCCCACTATTCAGGGTTACATAGAGTAATACCAACATGTTCATTAGACACAAAATGTGGTTCCCACCATTACCCACTTAAGATATGTGTAATTTGTGCCCACAGGGATTGAATCCTGGGGCAGATCCAAACAACATAATAAAGTTACTGCAATTAAGTTACTACTTTATTCCAACCTGCAAATTTTCCCATACAATTAAAACATAGCAAAGTTTTAATGAATTGGTTGCCGGACTAGGTACTACGTCCAGATATGTAATTGTTTTTCTTCTCATTCATTTTTAATATACCAGGCAGCATCTTCAATTTGAGGGGGAAGTAAGAAGTGACTGTGCTGACCTGTGGGTGCTTCCATGTTTAGTAGAGTTCATGTAACTTGGGCTTCAGGTCCTTAAATAAAGTAAATAACTCATCTGAGATGGAACAAACTGTAAAAACAGGCAAGTTCATTATACACAATAAATCTGAGAAGTAATAACCAAGGGCTTTGGGAAGCCCATTTGTTTCTGTGGGAAACAAATATTTATCTGTCGTTCCTTGGTGCCTTTCTTCACTCATTCTGAGTACTCCCTGAATATTAATATGTATTTTGGATCCCTTTTTCCCATGAAACTACCCTTGTCTCATTCTCATACTGTAAGGAAAGCATCCTGATTTTGCTCTTTTTCCAGGAAGTCTGCAGAGAGGTCAAAAAGTCAAAACTGCAGCTGCCATTCCACAACCAAAGTCTCATTCCTTTTTACCTGTGTTGCATGGACTATTATTGCTTGTATTGTGGCTGCCATTTTTACTCTTTCAGAATCCCCAGTGGGTGCTCTGCTCTTTTCTGTTTCCCAAACTTGATCCAGCAGCAAGATGTATAGGATAGAGATGAGAGTGTGGTCAACAAATGCAACTTTTCCATTACCTCAGTATGGAAAGCCTATAGCTGTGAGTTAACAGTGTTGCTTTTAATTAACACAAGGAGGAGATGGTGGTTTTCAATGAAATTATAGCACAAGGCAATATGAAAAAGTTTCCCTCATAACTTCTCAGTTTCACACCAAAATATAAAATATTATATCTCTATAGTCCTTAGAAAAAAGTTTGCATTGAGCAGCTACGGTAGCTTCTAGCTCAACTGCAAAGTTGTGAGGATTGCCATGTGTTTATGGCTGAGCTAGCAGAAGAGGGGGAATTTTCATCAAGATGATGCCTTGAGGAAAGCAATAATCTTCTTCTTTTTCACATAGGAGTCCTGAAGAAAGTTAACTTTCTCCCAGACACCCAAAACTATCTTCTTCTACTTCCACAAATTTATTCTGAAAAATAAACATGGTTTCTGATATTTTGTTTATCCTGAAGCTTCCTCTGAAAAACAGGCAGGAAGAAGCAAATCTCATTACGTCTTCCACCATAATCTTTGCTGGGGTTATTTTTTCTGATTGCTGAACAAGCTATGATGAATTCTGCTAAAAATCAGGCCCAGTCCCACACTACCACTGTTTTTATGCTCCAGACCCTCAAAGGTAACCTTTAGATGATCAGTGACTATCTTCCTTTCTACCAAGTTGGACAATTATTCTCCCACTGAAAACCATAATTAGTCCTACAGCAACAAAAATTCATTCATCCCCACTCCCTTTGAAAGAGACAGAAAAAGCAAAGCAGCTGGTTTGCTTTCTGTTGAAGAGAAGGGAAAAAAGGGATAAAATTTGTCAAATCCACCACTAATCCTTGTATCAGGGCTACTGAGGAGCACGCAAAGCCTCAGGGTCATCATTCCCCTTACAGAACCTCAAGAGGTCCTTCCAGGACGAATAAGCAGCGCATTGGATTCAGTTTCAGAAAGGTGCTTTGGAGTATGTAGATGGCCCCTATAAAAAGAGTCACGGCTGCTTTAAAGAGTTGCAGAGAGGTAGTACATTCATGCACTATTTCTTGGAACTGAATCTGAAGCACTGGAAAACTTTTATTATTTAATAAATAATAATAATAATAATTCTCATTTCTACTTTATGTGCATTTCTCCAGTGACGTGCAAAACTTTCTTCACAATTCTTATGAGGGAGAGCTGCAAAGCCATCAAGCATCTTTCCCTTCAAAGACCTGCTAGGGAGACTGAAATCCAGGAGCTACAATATTATTGAGGCAAGTGTACCTGCAGATCAAAAACAGCCTATAGAGTTGCAACATTTCAGATAAAACCTTGAATTTTAACGTGCTTTCAAATATACTATAGTAAGGAAGAGGCTGACAACTACAACCAACATCATGGATTCATGGGTATCCACAGGATGGTCAAAAAACTCAAAATGGTGGCCATATCATTGCAATGAAAGCTTCATCTTTTTTATATATGTTGTGGTCACCATCTTGACTTCTTTGACCATACCTTGTAGGCATCTCTGATGAGATCACAGAGGCTTGGTGTCGTCTCCAGAGAGAAAGAATGTCTTTGTGGAAACCTACATGAATGAAACAGCAAAAGTAAAAAGTAAGCCAATTTGTTGTTATATATGTTGGGTATGCATGCCCTTGACTTGATTAATTTGTTTAATTTCTTCTGGGCAAAATATAGACACAGCCTGGCATTACCTTGTGCCACCCTGAAGGAACAAACAAAAGCAATGAAATCCTGCCTTTGTTTCTTCTTAGAAATAAACTCAGTTGCACACAGTCAGAGTAACACTTGAGTAGACACAAATAGGAGTGTTTGTATGAAACGAATTGACACGGGGAAGCAGCAAAGAGAGAATTAAGAAGCGCAGCTGAGGAGTTCGCGCAAAATTGCATCAAGAAACTAGCAAGGTGAATACAGCTAGCTTTAAAACTTCAATGTAGTATCATTATGATGATGGACAAAAATTTTGCACATTTGGGTGTTGGCTATCAAATGTTCCCCTGTCCCTGAACCTTTCACCATGCTATTCCTCCTTCACATCGAACACTGCCAAAAACCAGCCCCTCCATCCTTTCTGTGTTATTTCCCACCAGAATTAAAAAGAGAAAATCTGAATGGCAGGAGGTATAATAACACAGGCCTGCTACTTTCACGTGGGACCTGGGTGGCTCACTAGGCAAGTGGGGCCATTAAATCCACTCTTTCCCGTGAGCAAAAAGAAAAGAGGACCCAGCAGCATTTATTTCCTCTCTAGACAACAAAGGACAATCCTGCTTAGTCATGGCCCAGGAGAACAAAGGAGGTATTTCTTCCTAGAGTTAAACCAGAAAATATATGATTTCATCTGATCCCGCAAATCGGTGTAGCAGCTCAAATCTGTATGGGACAGGAAGATAATGATGCCTGTTGGAAGAGGCATTCAAATAGTCAGAATTCAGAACCGCGGTAAAAGCCGGCTTCTCCTGCTACGGAAGAGGGTTGGTTTTCCACTTTGAGCAGAGACCACCATCTCAATGTCATTATATTGCGTTGCATTCCCACCTTCTGCATACATTCTGCCAATTTCATTTATTCAGAAAGAGATTGGGTTTCTGGCGTGTTGAAACACAAACCGTAATGACACGATTCATTTTCGCCCCCTTTCCGTTTAGCCTGAAAACACTTCTGAAGGATTCACGAGAAGGCAAGATGATTAAAACAATTCCAGTACGACGGAGCGTGAGAGATGGAAAATGTGATGGGTTGCACGTGAATGAGTTTGCTTGGCTTGTAACTTCCCTCTGCTCTCCAACAGTTAGACCCTAGGCAGGAACAGAAGGATTATATTATCAACACGCTGGAGCAGGCCACCCCTTTATTAGAAGTTCCTTGGTGTAGCAGTTTAGGCTTCAAGCTACAAACTGGGAGGCTCTGAGTTCCAATCCCGTCTTCGGCACAGAGCCAGCTGGATGACCTTGGGCCAGTCATGCCCTCTCAGCCTTGGAAGAAGCAAGCAACGGCAAACCGCTTCTGACATCTTGCCAAGGAAACTACAGGGACTTGTCCAGGCAGTTGCCAGAAGTCAACATTGACTCAAAGGCACCCTCCAAAAAGTGCATTCTAATTACTCTTTTGATCAACTAAGTCAAGTCTCCATTGAGTTGAGCCTGGAGTATTGATGGCATTATGACCCCATATAATTTTATTTATTTATATCCTGCCTTTATTATTTTGACAAATAATTCAAGGGGGCAAACGTATCCAACACACCTTCCTCCTCCTATTTTCCCCTCAACAACAATCTTGTGAGGTGAGTTGGGCTGAGAGAGAGTAGCTGGCCCAAGGTCACCCAGCTGGCTTTCATGGCTAAGGTGGGACTAGAACTCACGGTCTCCTGCTTTCTAGCCTAGTATCTTAACCACTAGATCAAACTGGCCACAATGTTATTCTTCGCCACCATGTTATTCTAGGATTTGTTTTTTACTTTTTACATACCAGATAAACCCTGGAGATCTCCATCCAGTCCCCAACTGTAGCTTCCCACCTAAGGCCCATATACTGAGATGTTTATCTAATTCACACTGTAAATGTTAAGAGTGCCATTTTGATTTTTGTTTTTTAATATTGATAGCTCATCTGATTTTTCTGGCAAAAGGAGGGTTCTGGAATCGCACTCTACTATTAGTAATTAATGTGGAGATGTTCCAGAGTTTCTTTAAACAATGTTTTCCTTTCCTACAGCTGGAGTAGGATGATTGCCTATTTGGAGAAAGCTGGTTTATTTTTGATCTCTGAAATTTATCACCCTCGTTTTGATGAGCAAAGTATAATTATTGCCTTACAGACAGTTATCACCAAATGTGGGCAAGATTCAACATTTATCTTAATTTAAGGAAATGATGTATTCTGTCCTCCTATTAAGACAACTCATCAGCACTTTAGGTATTTGGAGGGTATGAGATTAGTTACCACTTTTGTCTTCCCTGCAGGCAAGTCTTTATTGGATTTAATTCTGTGTCTTGTTTTTGTATATAGGAAAGATATAAGGAATGTCAGTGAATGGGCAGGGCAGGGCAGAAGATCAGATACTTTATAAAATCCTGAGTTGAAAAGACAACGCACCTGCCTTTGACCTGTGAGGAAAAACTCTTCAGAATTTAGCAAAATGACACAATGAGCCAAAATAGTTCTCATATCAGGTACTCTTCAACAATTTTATTCATGATATGGATGAAAGGGTGGAATGATGGTCAGATTTGCAGATGATATAAAAGCGGATGAGATAGCTAAACAGAAATCAAATTATTGTACAATTATCTTGATGGATTAAAGGAAAGAGCTGAAAATGACAGAACGGCATTTCACAGACAAATGTGTACTGAGCGCCTCACTTAGGAAACTAAAATTAAATGCACAGGTAGCTGATGGGGTGGAGGGGGGTATGCCTGATTTGAAAATGCTTGGTCAGGGCACAAGGACGGAGTTGGGAATGAATGTGTAGATTTGAGAAGAAAAGAGAGCTATGGGATGGGAAGCCCTCTTCAAGTAGAAGAGGATGTGTCACACTAAGCAAGGTCAAGATCTTTCTCCCTTATTCTGGTCTGCCAGACATGAAATCATGGATTCAGATTCCCATCTCCCTCTAACTGATTAAAAGGAGGGCCCCAAAAGAAAAAGACTGCTACCATCGGCCTCCTCTAGTACATGTTGGATATATTTATTTGCAACATGAGCACTTTTACGGAGGGAAGCTAGTTCGTTATGAAGCCATTCTTTCTACTACAGCCATTGTTGCTAGAAAATGTCTTTGCTCCAATTAGGTGCATTTTACAGCAGCCACAGTTGGAGTGTAGAGTCATTACACGTATGCGAACACTGTATGGGTGAGAAGAGGAGCAAAGAATGGGTCCTTTGAGAAATATGGATGAAGGAAGAAAAGGTCCAGCCAGGATTCTTATACAAGCTTCTGGCATTTTTCTGCATGGACTGCAAAACTAAGCAGAAACAAACTGGAGGTTTTCTGATAAGATTGCCTGTATCTGTTGAGCATCCTTAGCTTGCAGCCAAGCTGAGCAAGGCCTTGCTTGCACTGAAGAATGGGAGGTGTGGTAGAATAAAAACAGATGCCCACTCTTCTCAACGTTGCAAGGAAAAAAGGAGGAGACGTCCAGCTTTGCTCAACATCAGATAAACCAACGAAGAGTCAGGAAAATACAATCTCAGTTCTCAAAACAAAACAATATCTGTAGCTGATCCAAGAATTGCACAAGGAGAGGGATCCTGATGCTGGAACTGGAGGGTGCAAAGATCCTGGGTGCAAATGTGCTAAGACTGCAATCCAGAAATGCCTTCAACAGCAATCACGTTTTGTCCCTTTCTCTACTTCCCCCTTTTCTGGATGTTTAAACATCTTGCATGAAGAAGTATTCTTAGAAACTTCAAGCTGTGGACATATTTCTAATAAACTTCCAGGTGGCCTAATCAAAACATTACCGTGGTTTTAGCATTTTTTTGCAGCTATGGAAAAGATGCCATGTGAAGCTTCCTGTTGAGAGCATTCCAAATCACAGAGACAAGGCGTGAAACGGTATTGTTTCCTTTGTTATTGCACCAAAAATTTTCTAGAGAAAGCTGATGATTTATTTGACGTTGATACAGCGAATCTGGATGGCTTGACATCTTGACATCTGCATTTCTGAAAGTTTGTTTTTGGCCCCTGGAAAATAGCTGAGCCATTGCCAATCTCCTGTAAATTCCCAAAATATCTGCTCTGTGGCTTTCAGGCCAGTATATATCAACTGAGCTGGTCCCAGAGGATAGATAGTAAATGCCTGGAATGCATTATCTCCAATAAGCATCACATTTGGTGTCTTACTAGAACTTAGCAGAGAGAGTTAAGTCCTCTTCCTAGATCAGTGTTTCTCAAACCTATTGAACTCAGGCTGCTTTCTGAATGTCCTCTAACTTCTGCAGTTGTTTCTTCATGACATAAAACTGCAGGCAAAGGCATCCTATGGCTGTCTAAACAAGGATCTGGGTTTTAACTTTCTCCAAATATTAACATCAGAGGAGGAATAGGTTGGATAAATCACAGTTTTGACAGTGGGAAAAGCCAGTGCCAGCAGCAAAATAGATAACCATTCTCTCCAGCATGAGAACTTTTTCATTTCCTTCATCAGGGTTATACAATTCATTACAGTTTTTTTAATCTCACCTGAAACTCTCCTCTTCTCAGATTTCACTAGTAGGAAGCATGAAAAACCAAGCTCAGCAGAGAAGCCCAGCTGCTGAAGGAAGTGAATCTTGATGATTCAGTGTGTGAGTTGTTTGAGTTGTCCTTACCCACCTCACATTCCTCAATTGACTGAATAATACATGGACTGATTAATCAAAATCATGTGAACATTGTTCTCCTCCCATTCAAGCACAACAATCCAAAGAATGGCAGCTTTTTAAATCCATTATGGAAAAGGGCATAGATCTGAGTCAAAATAGTGACATTGTCCCTGTCACTGTTAGTCTTTGCATGGCAATTTCTCACTGATACTGTACTTCCTTCAGTTAAAGTTCTGCAAATGGCAAAAATACATTACTTCCTGTGCTGAAATATAAACTATGATTAGAGACAAAAAGCAAGAGACTCAGCAGAATGTTATTCTCTAAGCAGCCTGAATATCTCTATTTTTATTTTTGGTCTAAATTTCAGAGTTTGGCGATTACAATACTTATGCCTGGTCCTGATCTAATATCTCATTTAAAGAAACTTCAGAGCCTGAAAGAACCACCAAAAGACAGCCAAAGCATGACTAAAATTATGTTCTGCTCCAGTGTCCACCCAAGAAAGTGAAAAAGCAAGTAATCCGGACCAGATTTTCTATAAATATCCCCTAGTTTTTTTTTCACTTAAAAAAAAAATCTTTAAGTACAAGATGTTATTTTTATAATAAAAACTAGAAATCAATAATGTAAAAATTTAGGTAAATCAAACCATTAAAGATGGGGAAAAAAGTTTATATCAATGTTAGATATGATTTTTAAAATGTTAATGAATGTAAAGTTCCTTAAATTGTGCAATGAATGCCAAGTATCACATTGATAAGCAGTTGCAAATGCATTGAATTATTTTATAATATGAAAAGACTTTCCACCTTTGAGGAAAGATTACTTAAGAAAGATGACAGTCTCAACTGTATTGTTATTTCTAAATGTTAAAAGAGAAAAGAAGAAGAAAAAACAGCTGGAAAAATTAGATCATTGTTTCATTTTTAAATTACCCCTTTTTTCTACTCCAACTTACAATATTTGTAAACGTTTAGACCCCCTTAATAACCACGCTGTAAATGTTTCCATTTGCCTTGCTGCATGATGGATTATGTCCATGGAAGACATTGAATAAAAGTTTAAGCATGCTCTCGCATCCCAGGGAACCCACCCATTACCTGTGCTGGAGATGCATCCTCATAAAGGCAGGTTCCTGACAAATTAGACAATGAAGTATGTCTCACTTGTTTTAAAGTTTCTATTTCTGATTTCTTTTTGTTTCAACCCAGAGTTCTCATTTGAGGCACAAATGACCAGACTCAAATTATCCTACTTTGGACACGCAATGCAAAGCCTGCACTTTCTGGAAAAGGCTCTGATGCTGGGAAAGATGGAAGGAAAGGAAAGAAGGGGAGGATCAGCAGCACAATGGACAGATTCACTTACAGTGGCAGGGAGTGCATCGTTGGAAGACCTGAAAGACCAGGTTAGGGGCAGATCGTCATGGGCTTCTTCTTTTCCAACGGTGCAGGGAGTGCATCGTTGGAAGACCTGGAAGACCAGGTTAGGGGCAGATCGTCATGGGCTTCTTCTTTTCCAACGGTGCAGGGAGTGCATCATTGGAAGACCTGGAAGACCAGGTTAGGGGCAGATCGTCATGGGCTTGGCTTCTTCTTTTCCAACGGTGCAAAGCCTCCTAGATTTGTTGGCACCTATAGTATTGCTTGATAACTGAGAGGTTCCAAGCCTGACTGATGAGCCATCCAGATTCTTACTCTCACCTCTACCTAAAGCTTTAAGTAGGACAGTCTCTACAATATGGATATAATATAACAATATTTCTTCTAGTTTACCAGAAGAAATTTATGTAAGAAATCGGTGTTTTTACATCTTGTTGTAATAAATGAATGCATGTGTTTAAATGAAGCTTTCCCTCTTGTGTCTGTTCTGTATCTGAATATCTTTTCTGATGTGTTCAGAGATGGTAATATTTATTATACTGACATGTTGGTTGATGGCAAATTCATTACCTTAGTGTTACTGGATTTTTTTTTTAATTCTGGGGGAAGAAAATGCAAAAGAGATAGATGCAAAGAATAACGGAAACAAGAGGAACAGAAGGAGGTAGATCTAGAGATGTCAGTCTCCCAGGACGGCCTCAGAGCCTCCCAGACTAAGCTGTCATATCTCAGCTTGCCTTGAAAGCTCTTTCTCTGGGAGAAAAAGAAGAAAGACCAAGCTTTGGGAGGGTCTCAGAGCAGGACCAAAGCAGACCTTAGCAGTCTCCTTCCTATTCTCCTATTTTTCTTCACAACTGCGGTTCCCATCACACTCCATCTACGAGCACAAAAGATGTCTGAAAGAGGGAATGTCTCAAAAATACCAGGACGGCAACCATGGCCACACAGTTGTGGCTGCCACCTTCACTTTTTTTTACCTCCATCCAGATGTTCCTGGCCAGTATCTTCTCTGCAATGGATTACATCTCATGCTTTGTTCCACTTCCTCTTCTCGCCCAACCCAGAAGGCCTTCTTCTATATCTTACATCTATCTCTTTGGGTCTCTATCCCTTCTTTTCCCTTCTGTTTTTGTTTCTGCTAGAAGAAGGGGGATGTATGGGTCTGAGTTTGCGAGACAGCAGTGTGTCTCTACATGCAGCCAGAAGATCAATTAACTTTCCAAATGAATTGTTTATTTTACCATCAATGAATTATAAATAGTAATTATTAATTAAATTAATAGTAATTGAATTTGATTTTATTCCTGGTGTTGAGGAGCTGGAACACGTGTATTTGAAACGCCAGGGGAGGGCAGACAAAAGTGGTTTTTTAAGAAGACACTGAAAAAAATCTAACAAATTCCGGAAGATAAATTCCCAGAGGCAATTTGTTTTCCAAAAAGAAGCTAATCATGAAAAGAAAGAGAAAGGGCTGAAGAGAAAGCTCATTCGGAACTGGATGAAGAAGGTGAGGTGCAAAAGCCGAGAAGAACAGCTTTAATAAAGCAAAATAAAGTAGAAGAGGAGAAAAAGACCCCCCAAAAAGTGCTTCCTTAGCCACATCTCTCACCTCTGGAACGCCATTCCCCCTGAGGTGAGTTTAGCCCCCTCCCTTCTAGCAATCCAGAATGTGGTTTTTGCAACAACCTGATGTATCCCATGGTGAGTCTGCAAGGTGGTTGTGTTATGTCTAAATGGTTGTCATTCTGCTGCAATCCTAGTTTTTATTTCTGTCTAATTGTTTTAATGGTTGTTTTTCATGGTTGCTGGTTGTACGTCGCTCAGTCATGTTCGGTGAGATGGGTGGCTGCATCAATAAATAAGGGAATAAATGGCTAACAACACATGCGAAAGAGCTTGTATCTTTGTGTTATGTCAATTATTTACTTCTGACAATAAAGAATTAATAACTTTCTTCTAATCTTCCTCTTTTTAAAATATTAGATTAAATACATGCTACTCTTTTTTCAGAGACATATAGCATTACTTTTTGCTCATTTATGATGGTGGTAAAGTCTTTTCCCCTGATTCGTGGCAGATTTGCACTCCGCACTGCTGAATATTTTCCAAAAGCTCAGGACACAACATTAAAAAAAGCCCAACCAGAATCCAGAATCAGCCAAGAATGCAATAAACTAAGCAGTCAAAATAATTTCCGAGTTTCCAGAAAAATAAGAACTTCAGTGCCTTGAAAGGGGATTTGATGTTGTGAGTGTGATATCACACAAGGCCACTTGCAGTAAACCAATATGAAACACAGATTCATCAAGTACAAGTGAACCTGAAATACAAGCAGGCAGGTTGCATTTCCTAAAGTACTTTTCTCTTGTTGTATTATTGCTAAAAAGGAGTGATCTTCTGCCCTTCTTCATGCCGCTTACTTCAGTTGTGAAGTTAAGCACAGCTTTAGAGAGGATTGGTGGGAGATCAAAGTGAATGACATCAAAGATGCATTAGACCGTTGAGCTGGCTGCATCACGGTCTGTTCCCACTATGTGACTGTTTTTGATTTCTTTCATTTACAAGCTGCGGATTGCTTCCCTTGGCACTACAGCTGCTTGGATAGGGCAGTTTATCACCAGAAAGGCTTCACGTGGTGGAGATCTCAGGCATCTTCTTTAATTCAAAGCCAGAAACCAACCACTAATGAGTCAGCTCTTCTGTCCAGCATGTTGCCCAGGAAAAGTAACTTTACTCGGCAAACATACAGTAGTGTTGGCAGATATCAAGTCCTTGCTTCAGCGAGCTGGCAGAACGCAACAGCTAGAATATTTTCCAAGTGAGAATTGTAAGCAAAGTACAACCTAACCTATGAGACTACAATTGTAGGAGAATGGTGAAGTCACAGCAATTTTAATTTTATTTTTTGTTGTTGTTCAGTCACGCAGTCGTGTCCGGCTCTTCGCGACCCCATGGACTGCATTACGCCAGGCCCCCCTGTCTTGCACTGCCTCCCTGAGTCTTCCCAAGCCCACACCCATCACACTGACGATGCTATCCAACCATCTCATCCTCTGCCGTCCCCTTCTCCTCTTCCCTTCAATCCTTCCCAGCATCACAGTCTTTACTTATGAGTCCTCCCTGCGCATTATGTGGCCAAAGTACTTGAGCTTCAGCTTCAATATCTGTCCCTCCAAAGAGCAATC
>JANHZU010008475.1:0-13603 GCA_032468055.1 Acrochordus granulatus | reverse complement strand
CTCTGGCAGAGCTCTCATCTTCATTAGAGCACACAAGCCCCCCAACCACAGCAAGGTGGTGCCTCACTGGGGTGTTACTTCAGTTATATCTATATAAAAAAAGAAAAAGATCAAAAACTTCAATATTATTTGTAAACCTTTGCATTCACCTATTCATTCCATTTTCACATCCACCTTATCAGCACAATACATTGGAACTTTAATTACGTATGTCAAACCAGTAAAAAAAATCCATCTTGACTCCAACTAGCAAACTAAATTTAAGTTATTCCCTTCAGCTTGTCCTCATAATATCTTTTACTGTTGAGTAGTATAGATAGAAGATAATTTAGTGCACATATTCGTTCATTAATAACTTATAGAAACAATGGTTTGTCATTAAGTGAAACACTGTACATTAAGCAAGGATGTCATATGGTCACTATCTTGAGACAACCTGCCAACTTACCCAAGTGTGAATAGTCTCTGAATTTTAATGATCATTAAACAAGGACAATCTGTGCTAGATCATTAATCTGTTGAAAACAACTGTGATTCTGAATGGTTTGGGATATTGTCTACTTTTCTGTTTCCCATTTGATTTTTACATCTTTTGTGCTTCCAAACTGTGGCTAATTCTACACATTACATTAAACCATAATGTGATTTGTTTGATTACAGATTATGACATCTAAACATAACCATGTGATTACCCTTGATGAAGGTGTTTTTAGTTTCAATTTCAGTTGACAAAAAGAGCCAAGCCAGGAATACCTATCCTAACTGAACTTCTTCAGCAGGCAGGCCGGCCGGCCCTTCACTCTGTCCATTTAATGTTGTGGGAGATCACTTAATGACTAAACTGGGAATCCAGGATTACAGTCATTGAGCAAACAATCACATGAGTATTTTGCTTAATAGCTTCACTAAATGATTGAGATTTTGGTCCAAATTATGGTCATTAAATGAGGATTAACTGTACTAGAGTATAAGGCATCAAACTGATTTCATGTAAATGAATTCCAAATGAATTTTATATAAGAAAGAAAGCAATACTTTAACAACTGTAACATTTTTTTAAAAGGGGGGTTAGAATTAAGAAATTATGAGAAAGCTTTCTACTAATAAGCAGGGCTGAAAGTTGGCAGCAAGATGTTTATAGTAAAGGAGCTGCAACTAGTGAGGAGATTGCTTGTAAAAGGTTCCAAATTATGATTTTCCAAAGTTGCATAATTCTGTCAATGTAGTACTATAATGTGAAATTGAAAGCATGAAACACAGGAAGTAACCCTATACCATAAGGTAGTTTTTGTGTATTGTTGGTAGTCACGTTGTACTGCTGGCTCAAACAAGAGTTGTTCATTGAAATGAAATGCTGGGAGCTGAAAGAGAAGTAATTGAAAAAAACACAGCCACTTGAAGAAAATTGAAATATATGCAGAACTTAACATGTAAAACCAAAAGGATTTGCCCTAGATTAAAAGTTGTCAAGTTTGAAAAACACTGTATTAGATTAAGGTAGATATGATTAGGTTCCACTGAAATCAATGAGAAACATTGGTCATGCAGGGATTCCCATAGAAATTGAGTAACTAGTTTACTCTAAATGCAATGCAATGACTTTAATTAAGTATACCTAAACTGGCAGAGGAGTTGGCTTTAAGCTATATATCTATTATTCCTATTGCATATATTATTTCTGATTGTAATAATTACATGAATTGCATTAATTTATTATACTAATAACTATAATAAATAATTGCATATTATTTCTATTTGCAGTAGAAATAGGGAGTTTTGGCTGATGGGATCCAGAAGATGGGCCTTTTCTGCCATGGCACCTGCCCTTTGGAACTTCATCCCTTAATATGTGAGATTGGCCTCTACTCTTTTGGCTTCCAAAAAAGCCTTAAAACATGGCTTTGCCGATTGGCCTAGGGGCCGGGTAGCCACATGTCCTCAGTAAAGCGGGTGCTTGATTAGTTGGCCCTGCCTCTCTTCTGACTTCCATCTTGCTGCTTCTTAATGTTTTATTTTTCATTTTGCTTATTTATTATATGATTGTGTATTTTAATGTGAGCTGCCCAGAATCAGTTCTGCGAATTGGGTGAGAAATAAATACTGTATATATATTGCTCAGAAAACTGACTAATAAAAGAAGTACTCAGGGACAATATGATGAGGCCAATAGGTTTGCATGCCATTTCATTTGGGTTAATTACAATTAAGTTAAAATACATGCATATACACATACATACAGTGGTGAATGATGGATATTTATGACAAGACTCATAGTTGCAGACACTGCAATGTCCCTGCGGTCACATGGTTTGGGTGCTTGAGAACCAGCTTGCAATGAGGATGTTGCAGTGTAAAATTGTGATGTGCCTTTACTGCTGGCTTTTAAAAAGCAATTACAATGGAGGATCCCGAAGGAGGTTGCAAGTATAATCACATGACTGGATTTGCCTAATAATGGCAACTGGGACTGCTGTTGTAAGTCAACGCAGCCATGTGACATTATGCCATATGAGCATGTCACTTACTGTCAGTTCCTGATTCCAATTGCCTTTGGTACATGAGGACTACCCACACTGTTGAAGGAAACAGAAGGAATGTTAATAAAGAGAAATTATTTATTATTGGAAAATAAGACCTTAAAAATAAAATAATGTCATCTTTGATACTGTACTGCAGTTATCATCCGGAATGCTACTAAAATAGTACCTAGTAGGACAAGCATTAAAACTCCTGCTCCGACATTTAGGCTTCAGTTCTTGGTTTTTTGTTTTTCCCTGCTGTGCTACCAAAGCAGGCCATATCATCATTCAGCCCTCAGGGCTCAGTTATTATTCTGAGTTATTATTAGCTTGGGCAGTGAATTGCCTTTTTCTGGAGGCTGATGAGGAGCAGGCAGACTGGGTTTAGGGATCTGCTTTGCTTTTTACTGAAGCAGTGTCCCTACCCATAAGAAAAAGGCTTAGAGGTCTACATTACCTGCTATATTTCAAGAATCTTGAAAATATCATCTAAGTGATAACAAAGATTTTATCACTGAACTTTGGAACTGACCAGCAGAACCACCAACTTTAGTAAAAGACATCAAGTTAACATGAGAAGCATTGACCTACTGATTGTTTTAACCTTGAAATCTTATGAAACAGCAACTTGTGCCAGGATTATTAAGCATGACATCCCACTTAAAAACTGGGAAGTACTGAGGCTCAAAAATGTACAGAGGCTATGGAAAAGGGACATAGATTTGTAGGATTACAAGCTTTTAATTGCTACTATTAAATGCATTACTTTTATACTGGAACATCCACATAACTTTTTCAATGATGGCACTGCTAAAATGTGGGAAATGATATCGGTAGTGCTTTTTTTTCAAAGCTCAAAATGTTCCATACTCTTAGATGCCCATTTTGGCAAGACACATAAGAGTATTGACTTTTATTTATTAAACTTATATTCCATCCATCTCACCTGGCAGTGACTCTGGGTTGCTTACAAACATAAAAATACCCTGATAAAATATTGAAATATAATCCTAAAATAAAATTGACAAGATGGGGAGGGGAGGTGCAAGATGCACATGAGGAAGAGGTGAAGTCTTGTCTTAATTGGTTAACCACCTCCAGACTGACATGCTTCCATCAGGGCCCCAGGCCAGTTGGCAGAGCCAGCTCTTCAAGTCTTTTGGAAAGTTAAAAAGGTGGGTGCAGAACTCACCTTAGGGGGCATGATGTTCCAGAGGACAGGAGCCACAGCAGAAAAGGCTCTTCTCCTTGACCCCACCAGTTGGAATTCTTTGACTGATAGAGTCTGCAGCATGCTCCTTCTGCTGGTGCGGGTGGGGTGGATCAATCCCATTGGGGTGAAATGGTTCCTCAGATAGCCCAGACCCATACAATGAAGGGCTTTAAAGGTAAGAACCAACACTTTGAATTGCACCCAGAATCAAACTGGCAACCAGTGCAGCTCACAGAACTGGTTGCCAGTTTGATTGGTGTAACATGGGCCACCCAAGGGGACCCTAGAACTGTTAGTGCTGCTGCATTCTGCGTCATTTGTACCTTCCAAATGCTCTTCAAGGGTAGTTCCAGGAAGACCACATTGTAGTAGTCCATCTGAGAGATGACCAGGGCCTGAGTGACTAAGCACAGGGATTCCCTTATTTATGACATGGGGTTGATATCCATGCTTTCAGGAAAAAAATCAGAGCTGACTTTTTAAAGGACATACAGTAGTACTTATAGGTAGGATTACTTCATTGTATGGCCCAAGTCTTACACTCTTCTGATTGCTTTTTCAGTGCATATAATTCAGTTTCCTATAATTATATAGAGGCAATATGTTATCTAGTATTTCATCCATAAAGCAGAGATGTGAAAGCTGAATGCTCCAGCTCTTTTTGTGGTTTGGAGTTGCCTCCAGTTGCACTGTCAAATTTTAGGAGCACAACTGCAAAAAATAGAGGAATTTTTAGGTGGAATAATAAAATTACTGAAAGCTGTAAAATTGCCCCAAATATTAACTAAAGCTAAGAAAACAATCCTTGGAAATCTGACATGCATTAAATGCTCTCTATGCCCATTCTGTACATTTCTGATGCATGTTGCTTTCCAGAGTCATTTTTCCTTGATTAAATAAAAACTATTGTATACGTTTCAGTAAAAGATAGCCACATTTCATTGTAATCATCCATGCTTAATCTGCATCTATAGGCCATTCATAAGATGTAAGGAACATCAGGACTTCAATCCACTCAATAATCAGGGTCATAAATTTGTCTTTTCAATCTTGAGCTTATTTCGTGCCGCATTAATAAGAGAATACAAGATCAATTTCCATTATCCAGCCGTCAGTTCCCATGTAGTAGATAAAAATAATGTATGCATCCAAAAATATTAAACTTGGTCTCAAAGTTACATTACATGTATAATTCTCAGAATATAGTAACTTCAGGACATTGCAGAAATGTGTTTTAACAAACTTATCTTGATGCATCTCCAACAATATGATGATGCACAGTACAGTATTTATTTTTCTGTACAAATAAAATGGAGCCTAATAATTTTGAGGTAATTGTTGTATAAGCTGCTGTCTAAGCCCTCATGAGGTTCAGGGAATTAAATTTATAATATTGTTCCCCAATGAAAAAATGAGCTGCTCCAATTTCTTATTCCATTCACTCTTTAAAATTTTCATATCAAATTTATTGTGGTTTTTTGGTTTCATAAGAATTATCTCTTCTGGTAAATTAGGTATCTCGGAGGCTGCAAATGCTGCTGACCCAGATGTCAGTAAATTTTGTTAATGTAAACTGCTAGTGGGAGCAACCGGCATTTATCTTTTAGCATAGGAAATAATAAAAACTCATCATCCATTCTCTAATGATGGATCTAATACAGAGGTCCCAAGATCCATCCAGTTGTTCCATAAAAGTGTTTTTTAAAATCAACTTTAAAATTAGGATTACTTCTATACCAACAATTGAGCATAAGAAAAAGCATAAAAACACATTTTTCTGAAATAATATGCTGCAGTTTTAGTAAAAGAAGAAATAGCAAAACTATTGTATTTTGAACCCAAAAGAGTCTAATTAATTAAAAGTATTATATATGAAAATTCCTAAAACTTCTTGGATGGACAACTTGCACCAAATGGAAGTCTCCAAAATTTGTCAAAAAATAATGCATAATGTTATAATCCAAGATCCTATATTTAATTGACAATGGTATTTTTTAAAAATATGTTCAGAAATGAAGAACACAGAAATTTACAAAATTGTGTGTTAGTTTTTGAGTATATTTTTATATAAGAATATTGTTTTGTTGCCCAGTCAGCCAGATGTTTAGACTGGATTTGGCATTTATTTTTATTTATTTATTAAATTTATATGTTGCCGAAATCCGAAGAGTCTCAGCAGCCAGAGATGTCTACCTCCCAAGTCCTATGTTATATGTATGAGTTCCACACAAAATATATCCAGAAACAATCATATGCCAGTAGCAATGAAACATTCCCCATCAGTTCATTAGAAACCAAGCCAAATGATTCCTCCAAGTGTATTTATTCTGTGGATATTTTTTTCATTTTTTCTTTTAAGTCCTTTTTCACTGGAGCCATACAATCTTCTTGTAATTGCTTTTTGTTTTCTATATCCATTATCTGAACCAATATAGATCATTCTGACAATAGTATGATCAGATTTAAAGACAATGTTTTAAATATTGACAAAGCAGTTATGTTAATGTGTGCATATCTGGGTATGCATAAAATGGTCAGCAATCTATGAATGACATTTTGCACTTTGATGCTTACATTATTGTATATAATTTTTTCCTGCTTGATTTGTGTGTGTTTATGGTTTATGTCAGAGGCCCAATATATTAGTAGTTAAAGTGCTGGACTAGCAGTAGGGAGAATCTTCCTTAGGCATAGAAGATGGCTAGGTGACTTTGGGCTAGTTGCTCTCTCTTAGCCCTAGACGGGGAAATCAAAAAACACCTGTCTACTAACTCACACTGGACCAGTGGTAGATAATGCTTTGTAAATTTCAAAGAGCAGGTCTTCATCGATTGATGAAGATTGATCAATAGATTGATCTGGATTGGCCTGAGAACTGGATGGTTGTTAATGATGTTTTGGGGTGGCCACTTTTTGAGGTGTTGTATTTGTCTTTCTAGGTGTTCAGGAGTGGTTCTGTATTCATGATTTTTCTTTCTGATATTCTTTCTTTCTGATAATTTTCTTATGTAATCTACCCAGAGTTTTCTGAAGTAGGCAGTTTCTAAATTTAAACAAATAAACAATATGTATGGGTTTATATAGATATTTACTGAATAAAATAACATTTTACTTCTGGTTTAATTTCTATATGCATACAACAGTATTTTTCATTATATTGTTGAATATGTTTGTCTGCCCTTTCTTTTTTAATATTTTGAATCTGATGGATATATACTAATATGAGCAATTCCACTAAATCTAGCCCTCTCATTGAATAATCCATTGCAGTAAATAAAATGGTTCACAACATTGTGTTTAACCATAAATATTCTTATGTCAATCAAGCAACTGAGTCTATAACATTCTCCCTATTTAAACTTCAGAGATGCTGAATATTTTATTAAATAGGCATACAGATCTTATTGTGATCCAACACTATTTAAATTATGATAGCCCAATAAAATTTTGTTCAATACATGCTAGAATTATGATAGTGTTGATGTTCATTTCATAATCAAACTTATTTGCCATAGTAGAATTCTACAATATTTGAAAATGTTAATTAGGTTACCATGTTCCATACAATGAAATAATGCAGTTCAGATTCAAATTATTTTATGTCCAAATTTACTTAGAATTAGGTTCCTCTGAAATTAATGCAGCTTATTTTTCGGGAGGAAGTGAATGACTATACATGGCATTATCAGGGAAATTCTCCCAAAGTTGTTTGTAGCCACTCTTATTCACTGCTCTTATTATGAATAGTTTTTGTTTAAAATTAATAAGCTCTGCAGTGAATTACATATAATTTCATAAAAGTAGGAAGAGGTGAATTAATTTTGAAACATGTTACTGGATGGTATGCATATAGTTTAGTGTATGGCAGATGTCCTTGTGTCTATCCACCTAAACAAAAAAAAAGATGTTTAGGTATATTTCACTGCTATGTTTTTATGCTTATTAATAATAGCTTATTAGGCAATATTTGTATCAGTTTTATTCATGCATATCAATGAGGTGCAAAAAAGTTCTGCAATTTACTAGGATCCAGGAATGTGGTTAAGGCCCATGGTTAATGCTGATGGGTTTATGAAAAAGTTTCAGTTGAACCCATTGAAGTTTAGAGTAATGTTTCACTTTTTTCCATTAACTGTTTCAGCTGTTCTGAATGTATCCTTGACTTTAAAGGAAAGTACATGAGACCATAAGTTGTTTTACTTTTGAATGATAAAATCTCCCTTGAGTTTAGCTCAACTTCTGTTGATTTCATGGATGCAACCATATAATTTTTTGCAATAATATAGAAATATTTTGTTACTTGAATTTTCTGCCTTTTATTAACATCCCAATCTAGTTTATATTTATGGAATATTCTGAGAGTCTCCCATTTGTATAATCAGGTCTGAATGTGTTTAGCTTCTCTAAGAACAGCCAAAGTTGGTGGAAACACAATCTATAGAAGGACCATGAAAATGTGTGTGCCTTCTGGATACCAGGCTAAGACATGATTTGCATGAACTAGGAAGAGCAATACTTAGAAAAAGATGGAGCACCTCAATTATTCTATAGGTTTTCATTTCATTTCCTTTTTAATTACATATAAGTACACACAAACATAGATAATTCCTCTCTAATTAGTTCTAGTCAGAGGGGGTTTACTAGACCAGGCAATGAGTAAGGATCCCCCTTTATTCTTCTCTCCAAGGTTGTACCTCTTTCTTTGACATAAGAGACTTTGAGTAAAATAGAGTAGAACAGTTATCCTCTTGCCTCTGAAATAGGCATCCCATAAATAATACTATGTCCTATATTACAGAAACATGAACATGAACATGCACATTCACACACACATATTCATAATACCAAAAAATGAAAAGAAGAAAATGAATAATAGACTCAGAAAACAGATTCCTGCTCTGCTTTAACCCTTCCACAATCATCTGCCTGTCACTCAGTTCATCTAAAAATGTTTCTTTGGCTTCAAAAGTTTATGGCAGTCTTACTCTCACAATTAGTCATTCAAGCCAGCCAGCCCACTTCAACTCATCCACAGTTTTCTTGCCATCTTTTTCTATGCTTTATAAGGCAGCTATAGAAATGGTTGTCCATTTAAATCATACTGAGAAAACTCATGTAAAGAATCTAATTTGACTAGAGGGTGTCTATAGTACATAAAATAAAGATCAGGTCTATACTTGTTTGATATTTTGAAAACATGTCATCTAAAAGTCTTGACTGACCAAAGTTAGGATGGATAGCAGAGGTCACTATTTATGGTTTCAGCTGGTAACAGCCATGGTTTATGGATACTAGACTTGGAATATAAGAGGAGTGTTAGGGAATATAAACTACTGAATGAAAAGATTGAAGGCAAAAGAGTTAAATTGGATTTTACATGCAGGGAAGTGAATGTGCAGGTTTAATTCTAAATGAAAGGGCTAAAATGTATGTCAAAAAGTATAAATTGTTAATATCTTAAGATGTGGGTGTACATGAAAATGTGTTTTAATGATACTTGAAAGCTGTGTTCTAGTGAATCATAATAATAGAAGCACCAGACATGAATATTGGGAAAATGTGTTTATATTTCTGAATGAATGCCATCAAGGGGAAAAAGTTATTCTGCTGAGTGACATGAATGGATGGCTGGATAAAGCGATGACAAGATAATTGGATCATTTGGAGTCCCTTTAATGAACGAGAACGTGACTGTTTAATGAATGTCTAGTTATAACATAAGATGGAGAAAAGTGGTGAAGGAGAAAGAGATGGGGAACAATTCTGATTATGGAACAAACTATTTTTGGTAAGATCAAAAGTGACATTTTTACCTGAGAAAACAATGAACATGGAAGAACATAAAAAACAAGAAAAGTGAAAAAAAGGATGGCTGCAGGAAAGAGTATGAATCTTAGGACAACCAGAATAAATGGAAAATGGTTGTAAGGAAAGAGGATGTGAAAACTGTTTGGAACAGCGTGGAAAAAAGTTTGCAGAATTATGCTAAATGGGAAATATGAAAAAAGATGCTTGACAAATTATGAAATTAAAGAATTTGTGGATGAAAAAATTGCCTATTTTTTCATCCACAAATGTGAAAAAGAATATGAGAGAAAAAGTATTGTATAGGGAGAAAAAGATAGCTACAGTAAAAGTCAAAGGGAACAAGAAACACTTGCGATTACAAGAGGCAGAGAAAATGCAAAGTTCAATAAAAATAAAATATTGTTTTAGAAATGGGTGAAGGGATAAACAAGATTCTAAATATGCTTCCAGAAGAGTAAATTGAATTATGGGAGTTGTAGTTGTTATGTTGAAGTGTCCAAGAAAAAATGGATGAATAGAGGTCATAAACACTGGGAGGATATTGAAAAATGGTAAGGCTGCAGGTAGTGGTAAAATTTTACGTATGAATATGAGTAGAAATGGCTGTGACTTGATTAATGTGTGCATTAAGGCTGCATTTATGCTTCAGGTTTGGAAGAACGCTTTTTCCTATGCAAAGGAAAAGATAGCCAGAGAGACTACAGAATGATTGACGTTTTAAGGTTGCCTGTAAGCTGCTCAGCAGAATTCTAACACAAAGAGTGACGACAACAAACTTTTGTTTGTGGGAAAGAGAGGCTGCTCAGGCATGCCAGCTCTTCCTACTTAGTCTTGCAAACTGTGAGATGACAAACTTTCTGCTCTAACTCAAGTAGATAATGATTTACCTCTTTCGTCATAGCTGGGCACCTTTCTCTCACACATGCTGAGTTGCCTCTTACTCCTCTGGAATGCACCGCCTCCCTCCGAGGGATCTACCTCCTTCCTACCTTCCATTACTGAAATTCAAGAGAGTATATGTAATTCTCTGAAGGACGCAGATCTTTTTCAAGAATGGATATGATTTGGATTTTGAAGAATTTGGCTACTAAGGTCCATAAAGTAGAGATTCTACCAAAGATCATAATCCTATCAGTTTGGTTTATAAAAGGGAGTCCTGTTCTTTTTGATGGAGGCTGAAGGTGGATTTTCAGTGAGGAAAACTTGACATGTCTGAAGGAGCAAAGATGGCATTGCAGCAGTTCTGTTTGGTCATGGCTCTCTAGAAACAGATTGTGAGATCACCCAGTTTACTCCAGACAGCTAATCCTCACGAGTAAACTGCAGGAATTGAGGTTTCTGCAATCAGCTTGTGAATTCAGCAGCTGGGAGCTGAGGGATTTCTACCAAGCTCACAAGCACAGTGTAGCCCATATTATGGACACAGTGGCTTTACAGACCAAATTTTTGTCCATTATTGGGTAACTGAGAAATATTCATATGAAGGAACTTTTACTGGATATTTGTGGATTTAGAGGAAATGTAAGAAAGTGAATAAACTTAAATTATGGAATGCTTTGGTCGAATATGCAGTTGAAGATTGTTTGCTAAATGTGAGAAAAGTTATTTATGATAGAAGTAAAGCATGAATTAGAATAAATGGAATTATTTAAAAATGGTACAGCATTGTGCAGGGAGTAAAATAAGAAAAATAAGAATGCTGTCTTGATTGTTTAATATATTTTTGCATCATTGAAAAGGAATGTTTTAACTGACATTAGAGATACAGTATGTTGGTTGAGGATGTGAAGGTATATTTATTTATGTATGCAGATAATCCTATGTTGTTGGCTAAGAATCCAAATGATTTGCAGTGAATGCTAGATAACTTGTAAGGTGCAACTTTGAGTCTGAAAATTAATGTAATATGACATCATCATATTTTGATGGGGAAAATGATGAATGATTGGAAGTTTTTCAAAAATCTTGGGAACGAGAAAAGATTGATGAATTTGTTTACTTTGATAGAATGTTTCTATAGATGGAGAAAATGGATGGAGACATTTTAAGGTATGTAGATGTGCTCTGAGCCAGTCACTCCATCTCTGCCCAACTCAACTCACAAAGTGGTTGTGAGGAAAATAGGAGAGGAAGGAGTATTATGTATGCTTGGTGCCTTGAGTTCCTTATAAAGTAATAAAGATGTGATGAAAATTAAATACATAAATAAATGTGGACAGATAAGTAATAAGTAATCTGTAGTCTGTTGTGAGGAATGCATTTCTGTCAAAGGTGAAAGTGCTTTTGTTTCTGTCTACAGATAGACCTCATACAGTGATCACAACTGGATGAGCAATTCTGTTGCTAAGCAATCTGGTCACTAAGCGAAATATCATGTGACTGTAACAGATTTAACACATCACTTCCATTCAGTCATTGTGAATCATCTCAGGTTGCTAAGTCAGATATCATGTGACCACAACTTGCAATTTTACTGTTGGCTGATTCATTGACTCCGCTTGTCAGAAGCCAGCTGAAGAGACTACATGACAATTACATGACCATGGGAGTACAGCAATGGTGATAAACATCCTACAGTTGTGTAGCGCCCAAATGTTGATTGCATGACTTCAGGGATGCTGAAATTGTTATAAATGTAAAGTTACTTTTTCAGTGCCATCATAACTTTGAACATTGCTAAAGAGAGGTGTTGTTAAGCAAGGACTATCTGTACTTTGTCATATTAAATGAACATCTGGTATGTCAGGAGAAACATAGTAAATTGAATACAATTGGATGTGAGACTTTAAGAAAAATGTGTAGTAAGCCATAAAGTTATTAGTTTGGCCTTGATTATTGTCTGTTTTAGGGCACTACAGGCCTAGTTATTTTGCCTTCACAAAATGAATGTTCTCTTAATAGACCATTTCCTACATCTGCAGCCAGAAAACTGATTGGAAATTATGGGAGCTTCAGTTCATCTGGAGATTATGTGTGAATTGACTGATAGCATCCAGGAAGATATGCCCAGGCAGCACCATTGATCTGAGTGCTTGGCTGGCTTATTGACCAAATAAGTTTGAACTTGCTGGCCATATCATAAGATCCTGCATAGCTCGGTTATTTGAATCTGAACAAAATTATGAGAAAAATGTACATTGGGTTAAGATGAAGTTAGAGCAGGAAGGATTTGTAAACTTGTGCTAATATATGTGTGCTGAAAATTCTACCCATTTTAGTGAGTTAATAAGGAAATGTGAATACACAGTCTTGATTTTTCTAAGTTTATTCTGAAGATAACAAAATATTTGTTTTGTTTGTGAATGCAAAAGGAGAAAATACAAATTTCTTGTGAGTGCTTCTCAGTGGAATTAACGATTGGAGTTTGAAAGCCAGACCAGATGATACTGGATGATAAATATATTTCCAAAGTCAACAAAACAGTACAAACTGGAAAGCTTTGCCTTTCCTCTGTAATTGGAAGTGACAAGATAACAACTGTTTTAGTCCCCAGTTAAAATGGAATGTGGTTGATAGTGATGGGAGAAGAAACTCCACTGTCTGGATTGTTAAAGTCAAACTACTTCTTTAGCGTAGTAAGCTTAACTGACTTTATTACACTGTAAGTAGTTTCATTCCTCTTCCCTTTGCCTGACAACTGTTCAACAAACAGTTGGAACTGCAGTATTTGGAATAATTTATCTAATTCTACCCAAGTTTTATTAATATGATTAAATAATAATGTTTCATAAAGTAATAATAAAATGTTCTTCAGGTGACTCATGCTTGACTTAAAAAACCATAATTAAGTAGTATTTTGTGATGAGCTTTTGTTCTTCAGTTGCGCAGTCGTGTCTGACTCTTCGCGACCCCATGGACTGCACTACACCAGGCCCCCGGTCTTGCACTGCCTCCCGGAGCCTTCCCAAGCTCATACCCATCACACTGACTATGCGATCTATCCATCTCATCCTCTACCGTCCCCTTCTCCTCTTCCCTTCAATCCCTCCCAGCATCACAGTTTTTTCTAATGAGTCCTCCCTGCGCATTATGTGGCCAAAGTACTTGAGCTTCAGCTTCAATA
>JANHZU010008474.1:20568-36158 GCA_032468055.1 Acrochordus granulatus | reverse complement strand
CGATCTCAGGGCGGCTGGCTGGGCCGCGCCGGGCCGGACTGGACGCACGGCCGGCCATGGCGGAGCTGAGCCCTGAAGGTAGGGAGAGGCCAGGCGGGCGGGCGGCCCCCCCACAGCATGGGGCAGCGGGGGGCCTGGCCGGGCGGGGGGAGAGGGAAGCGGCCTGGGGAAGAGGAGGAAGTTGGGCGGAGGAGGCGGCTGGGGGAGGTCGGGGGCTGGAAAGCCGCTCGCCGCCCGGGGGGGCGAGGGGGGGAGACGAGGGGGGCGCCGTTGGGCCTGGGCAGCCCCCGCCCTTCCAAGACCGGAGAGGGTCTCCTGCCTGCCCCGAGCCAGGACGGGAGGGGCAGCTGTCTCCCGCGGCATGGGGGGGCGCCGGGGCGCCATGGGAGGGTGTCCGGGTCAGCGGCCCCTCCCCGCAGTCCGACGCCGGATTCCTGCCGGGAGGGGCTGTACCGGGGCTCTGCTTTAGCGCGGCGCTTTCCCTTCTCCTGCTCGGCCTGGGCCGGGGGTCTCTTGAGTCGCCTCCCCCCGCACCAACCCCGCGTTCTATCTCTCTCCAGATCCTCCTCCGAGCCTCAAAGCCGAAACGCAGGTAAAGAGAAAGGGGGGAGGAAAAGTTTCAGGACTGGGTGCTCCCTTCCGCAGCCAGGCTTTGGGGAGGGGGTGGCGGCGGGGCTCTTCCCGGCACCCGGGCTCCCTGTCTGCTTCCGAGGGCGTTCCTCCTCTGCCCCCATCCCCGAATCGCCCTCCGTCGCCCGGAAAACGGCCAACGCCGGGCTGGGCATGCATGGCTGCTGGTTGCAACATCGCCGCATGTGCTCCAGCAAGGGTCGGCCGGCCAGCAGCGCTGCCCCGCCCCGCGAACCCCACATGGGGAGGGGTGAGAGCAGCAAGGGGGTAGGGGCTCGTCGTCGTCCCGTCCAGCACAACGGGGCCCTCCGATTGCAAAGCAGGGCTGGCGGGGCGTCGCTTCCTTCTGCCGCGCGCTCGGATCCGGTCGCTAGTAACCCCCCCATCTTACCAGCCTCCGGAGAAGCGGCAACGGACCATCGAGGACTTCAACAAATTTTGCAGCTTCGTTCTGGCTTACGCCGGCTACATCCCCTCCTCTAAAGAGGTGAGTTTTGGGGTGGGGAGGGGGAGGAAAACCGCCCCTTCCCCGAACGCGGAATGGCGTGCCATGAATCGGCGGTGCTTCCCAGCCGGGGGCGCCGGTGCTTGGGCGGGGAGACCAACTTTCCAGAAGCCGGGGGCGGTCTAGCCAGGTTGCCCCCTCCGGGGTCGCCCTCCCGGGGGGGAAAAACCCCCGCTGCCTGTCCCGGCCTCGATTCTCGCCTTCCCCGTTTGTCCTTCCAGCCTGGATGTTTGAGAGCTCTGTTAATTTCCAGCAGAAACTACAACTCCCCGACGTCTTTGAGGCCGGGTCATTTTGCCCAACAGCGCGGGGCGGTGCATGCTGGGAAACGTAGGCAGTTCTCCAGAAATGAGGCGAGGACTTGTCTCCGCTTGTCGTGTATCACGACATGCATGTTGGGAAGTGTAGTTCTTGCCCCTATGATAGTCTAGAGCTGCCCTTTCCTGCCTTAATCTGACCCTGGTTTGGGATTGGCCTTTTTTATAAAGTCCTTTGCTGCAACCTTGATTGCTGCTAAGCCTGGTTATTTCCGAGAATATGGTTTACCTTTTTCAATTTCCAAGGAGCAGATGGTGAGCAACAGGGCTTGCAACACCTGTGTATTTCTGGTGGTTGTGTCAATCCCAATTACACATTGGGGAATTGAACACTCACCAGAGCTGGCAAATTGTAGCAGCCCAGAAGTCCAAGAAAGGTTGGAAGGCAGTTTTTAGGCCATGGTTTGTGGGCTGCTAGCCTGGAGTTTTCAAAGCATTGTAATTGAGACGTTCTTTTTTTATACACAGCTATTAGTTATTCTTATACACAGCTGGACCTAGCAGCTGACTTTTGTGCATCTTGTTAACTGTACATGTGAAACCAAGTAAGGAGTTTTAAAGCTGTGCAAAGAAAGAAAGATGAGATGCAAAACTAAAAGTGAGTCGTGCAGAGGAATTACAGGATATTATGAATAACATAGGAGCATATTTCTGAGCTTAATATTTCTGGGCCCATTAATTGTCCCTTGCAAGAGCGCAAAGTGAGACCTTTTGTGTTGGGGTGGGCCCTATTTGTCTTCTGGGAAGCTAAAGGAACCCGACCTTTCCCGAAAACCTGGAAAGACATTCAGGAGCTGCAGAGAAGAAATTTACAATTAGGTTTTTCTCCAGGGCGGTCATGGGACAGTTGCAGGGGAGGCTGATTTGTCTTCTCTTCCTACCAGGAAAATGACTGGACGCCCTCTGGCTCCAACTCCCCCATCCGTCCCGAGAGTGTGGTGGACAGTGATGGCTGGGAATCCACACAGTCGGACCTGCACACCATTGAGACCTTTGTGAAGAAGGCCAAGTCATCAAAGAAGAAAGCAGCCTTCCGGCGCCTCAAGTCTGACAGTTCGCTGCTGGAGAAAATGAAACTCAAGGACTCCCTTTTTGACTTAGATCCCATGGGCAAGCAGCCACCACCCATGGCCGGGCCCAAAGTGGCCACCGATAAGAAGAAGGACAAGCGGAACCGGAAGGCTGCCTTGGAAGCCGGGGGCGCCAAGCGGAACCGGAATGACCCGGTGGGGGAAAAGCGCTCACGGATCAAAAAAAGCAAGAAGCGGAAGTTGAAAAGGGCCGAGCGCTCAGAGAAAAAGCACAAAACTTCTGTGAGTGAGACGGACTCAGAAGAGGAGGACAGGGCGGCCTCTCTGCGGCCAGGCAGGGAGGAGGGCACCGGGGCAGCCACAGCCCGGATCTCGATTCAGGCTCCACCAGAGCTCTTGGCCACCACGTTCCCCATTAAGCTTGAGGACACAGAAGGGAAGGAAGGCATCAGTACAGAGACCAGCCAGGATGGGGAAGGGAGCTCCAGTGAGGGCGAGATGAGAGTCATGGATGAGGACATCATGGTGGAATCAGGTGAGAAGAGCCCCCCACCAAGAATTAGGATTAGTCCTGCATTGGAACTGGTACAAGCCATTGTATTTGTGATATCCATCTCCTAATGTCGGTTGCATTTGCCGATCAATAATTTTATGGACACACTTACGAACCTTTGGAGCAGGAATGCAAGGCTGAAATAGAATAGTTTCAATGTGTTTAGCTTTACATGTGCTTAACAACAGATCAAACAGCCTGGCTGGCTCAGGCCAAGCTTCATCTAAACTGGGTTAAGAGTCCCAGCCTTCTGTGGACATGAGGCAGGATGCCAGGTCGGAGACAACCCGATTAGAGAGTTGTCAACTCCTCTCTCCTTGCAGGGGAGGATGAAGACTGCAGATTTTGTCTTTGTTTCCTTCATGCAGATGCACTCACTTGTGATCCTGTTGCCAAATCCTTGGATATTCTAGATGTTTTGGCTTTTATTATCTTATCCCTTCTAAGTTCCCAGCAATTTTCCCTACTGTTATCAAATTTGTGGGAGATTTGAATTGATTATGTGCTACCAAGTCACTGTCAACTCTCAGCAACCACGCGCCCTCCAACTTGATCCTTCCAAATACTCAGAATTCCATATGGAGATTGTGTTAAGTATTTGTACCCTAAGAAAAAAATAAGGTGTTAATGTGGCTAGAAAACTGGTCCGTCTCCTGACCACTGTTTTTAGCAACTTCAGTGTATGTTTTTATTTTGAAATTTTTCAGGAGTTTTAAAAGTAAGAACTTAAAACCAAGGTGGACCATTCATCTCCTGCTGATGATTTTTGGGACCATTATCCAAGCATGTCTATACGTTGTTTCAGGGGACCTTTCTGAATACCTCTTTTGTGTCTGTTTTTGCAGGAGACGATTCTTGGGACCTCATCACGTGCTACTGCCAGAAGCCATTTGCTGGACGGCCCATGATCGAGTGCAACCAGTGTGGCACCTGGATCCACCTCTCCTGTGCTAAGATCAAGAAGACCAACGTTCCTGACATCTTTTTCTGCCAGAAGTGCAAAGAAAGCTCTCGAAAGCAGCCACTGCTGGCCCCGACACCTCCCACAGGTCTCAGTGCAACAGCTGCCCTCGCATCCCGGGCAGGCGGGGAGCCCTAGCACAGGAGGGGCCGTGGCTCTCGATCGGGCTTTTGTCCCGGAGAGGGAAAAGACTGGACAGAGCAGACAAGAGGCCTAGAGCCTTCCCTTTGAGCCCCGGCCTAAAGGTCAGAAGATGAGGTGCTGGGCCATAGGAGGTGGTGATGACCTCAGCGCTTATTGAAATCAGCAGATTCCGGCTGGGCCATCCTGGGGCTCTTGCCTTAACTCCCCCTCCTGCTTGTGGGCTTTTCAGATGAACAGGAGGTCCTGTGCCCACTGTTGGGCTGCTGCAGCTGGGAACGCTGTGGAGGAAGGACATGTTTATTTTCTTTTGATCCTTTTCGTTCCCTCCCTGTCCTGCTCCAGTGAACCTTCTTCTCTGTAAATAGAAGACAAAAAGTTTTTTTTCCTGTTTCCTGGGTTGGTCAATTGGTTGGTCTCCCTGTTGGGAACCCTTTTAAACAGTTTGTGCTCCTGTTTTTGGACTTGGTCCCAACCTTGGCTTATTCCTCCAGGGTCCACAGGGCTGAGCACCAGTGAGGGCATCGCCCGTACCCCGACTGTCCTCGGCTGGCTCTTTGTGTTTTGCAGAGGGGTGCAGTTCGACTTTGTTCCCGTTAATATTGAGTCACTTAAGGAAAAAAAAAGCCGGAAGAGAGCGGGGGAGGGTTTTTTGGTCTCGCCCCCTACACGTGGACCGCCTCCAGATCTTGAGGCCGGGCAAGGAAGCCCTTCAGGAAGGGGATGAAAAGGGCGCCAGAGATGCTGAGGGAGGGGGAGGCCAGGCCAGGCCCTTCCCACTGTCCGTTTTAACATTTGCGACGTGTACATGGCGGTTTTCGACTGTAAATAAAAGACGTAGACCCTTTGGGAGTTTGTACAGCGGAGTCGGCTCCTCATTTCCGCATTCATTCTCTGGGCGACGAGGAAAAGGCAGGCGAAGCGGTCTCGCCCGTTGCGGCGGGCGGACTTCCTCACACGTGACCCAGAGCGGGAGATGGCCTCCGGTGCCATCGGCGCACGTGACGCGGGAGCCAGGGGGTGTGCGTGGTGACGCCCTGAGGCGTCGGGGGGAAGGGTGGTCGGGCGGCTTCAGAGGGCGGGGCCGTGAGCGATGTCGCGTGACGCGCCGGAAAAGAGGGCAACGGGAGTCTCCCGGGGGTGGGACTGCGTGACGACGCAGTGACGCGCCGGAAGGGAGGGTCGTCAGACGCTGTTGCCGCCGCCGCCGCCGCCGCGGGACGAGGAGTACTTCGCGACCCGCCCCCCGGCACCCTCACTTCCCCTCCCCGCGCACGCGGCCGCCACTGGCCCGGCGGGCTACCCGCCCTCTCGCCAACCTCCATCCCCGCGGTTGCCATGGCGACGGCGGGCCCGGCCCCCGTCGCGGGGGAGACGAAGGTGATTTACCACCTGGACGAGGAAGAGACGCCCTACCTGGTCAAGATCCCGGTGCCGGCCGAGCGCATCACGTTGGGCCACGTCAAGGCGGCGCTGGCCCGGCCCGGCGCCAAGTACTTCTTCAAGAGCATGGACCAGGACTTCGGGTAGGCCGCGCCCCGCCAGGCTGCGGAGAGCGGCCCTCCTGCACCGCGGGAGCGGGACGCCCTGGAGAGCCCTTGGGGGACCCATCATCTCTCCCCCAAGAGGGGGCGGGAAGCCCAAGAGCCCCTGAGCCCGTCTTCTCTTCCTGGGGGGGGCGCATCTGGGGACAAGGCCCTGCTTGCAACGTTTGTCTCCCTGGAGGGGCCCCTGGAGCAGGCGTGGCTCCCCTCTGCGCTGCTTGTGGGGCGCGTAGGGGGACCCTCAGGAAAGGGAGACCCCGCCTGGACCCCCCTCCTGAGTGCAGTGCCTCCCTTTGCAGGGTGGTGAAGGAGGAGATCTCGGACGACAGCGCCAGGCTCCCGTGCTTCAACGGGCGAGTCGTCTCCTGGGTATGGGGCTGCTGCCTTTCTGGCCTGCTGTCGCTGCTGCTTCTCATCTCAGAGACCCCCAAGTGGAACCTCTTCAAAGCCCCTTTTGGCTTCCTGGGCCTTGCCTCCTCCATGAGCGTAGCAGGGGAAAGTAGCTGCCTGAAATGGGGTGCGGGGAGGAAATGGGCCTGATGCAGCGGTGGCCTTTTCCTTCAGTGCCCAATGCCCTCCATTCTGCTGGAGGGCTTGGGAACAGAGCCAGATGGCATGGGGGGGTCTTACACCAGGGGTGTCTGACCTTGGTAACTTTAAGATGCGTGGTCTTCAATTCCTCAGCCAGCTCCCAGAACCCTGGAAGTTAAAATCCACACATCTTAAAAGTTGCCAAGGTTGGACACCCCTGCCTTACACCTTCTCCTGCCTTTTCCAACACAGCTAGTGTCTTCGGAGGTCCCCCCGACTGAACCACCTCCACTACCCCCTCCTGTAGAGGTCCGGATGGAGCCTTCCCCCCCGCCACCTCCTCTTCCTCCATTGCCCGTAGAGCGCACCAGCGGCATTGGTGATTCCCGCCCCCCTTCATTCCAGTGAGTAGGAACGGCCGCAGCGTTCTCCATTTTGAGATAGGGAGAGATTAACCAACCTAGAAGCTTGAAGAAATTTGGAGGTGCTGTTGGAAGGAAAAGTGGGGCTATGTTTTGAGGTGGTTTTGCAACCAAGAAGTTTATTCCTCTTTGCAGCCCAAAGCTTTCTGGCAGCTGTGAGAATCTGGACCATGAAACCGAGACGGAGTCTGTAGTTTCAATGAAGAGGGAGCGACCACGTCGTAGGGAGAGCACAGAACATGCAGGTGACTGGGGTTCTCCCCCCAGAAAACTTCTCAGTCTTTGCCTGGTGGGGATGGAGAGACAAGTCCTGGCCGGTGGTTCGCTCTGACACTTTCCCCTTCCAACTCAGGTGGGCACCGGATAAATGGACAATCCAGACTGGAGCGGCACTTGGCTGGGTACGAGAGCTCCTCCACTCTGCTCACCAGTGAACTGGAGACCACCAGCCTCTGTGACTCTGATGATGATGATGCCATGAGTCGGTGAGACCCAAAAAGAGGACAGAAAGTTTGAGTTGTGAGCGATCACAAGTTCCTTAGTGTTGCAAGTGCTGCTCTGCGAATAGGCCTTGTAGATTTCGCATGCATGTGCATGGGAGCAGGGCTAATCTCTGGGACTCTTTTCCTTTAGTAGCTTTGACAGTCTGGGGTCATTCTTCTCTCCCTTGGCTTTGCGTTCCCCAGAGCCTGATTGTCTTCCCAGTGAAGGAAAGGAACAGTTTTTCCTCGTTCTGGATGGGTCTGGGCTGTGGGGAACTATTGGGTGTCCCACAGCTTTTTTTTCCAAAGCAAAATGATGAACCAGCTGTTGTCAACAGTAGAAGTCCTTCCCTTTAGATTGGAGGTGGTGTTTTATTTGCAGTGGGTGATGTAGAGTTCAATCTTTATGCTTGCTTCTCTCTTATTTCCTGATGGCATTTAAGGAGCAGTTTGTTTATGTTCAGAGGAGCAGTAGGCAGGCCAGTGGTTGCACTGGGTGGGTTTTGGAAAGTATTGTTGCCCTCGTTGGATGATGATCTCTTCAGAAGGCTCACAGAAAAGCCTTTGCTGCTGCAGCTGTTGCTTCTTCCCTTGGCAGATTTAGCAGTTCTACAGAGCAGAGCAGTGCCTCCCGCCTCCTCAAGCGCCATCGCAGACGGAGAAAGCAGCGCCCACCACGTCTGGAACGGGTAGGTGTGGGCATAGTGAGGAATTGGCTGGCTCTCAGCAGCTGGGTCCCAGGGGTCTCTTCTCGGTAGGGAGCCAAGGATCAGGGATAGCAGCTGGGAGGTGGTCTCATCCTGCATCCACCTCCTCTCCACTCATCTGTTTCAGACGTCTTCCTTCAGCAGTGTCACTGACTCTACCATGTCCCTCAACATCATCACTGTCACCTTGAACATGGGTAAGAACCGTGTGGGCCAAAAAGAAAGATGGGGAAAACCAGTCAAAATGTAAGGTTTCAAAACCAAAAAGGAGGAAAGCATCATCATCTAGTTTGACTGAGGACCCTCCATTACTTCTCTTCTGGCTCCCATGGCACTTGCGGTGTGGGTGAGATGCCCATTTTCAACATTGCAGAGATATAAGGCATCTCATTTTGCCCTTTAACTGCCTCTGAAAACCTATCAAGGTAGGCTTTTTTAAAAAGTCCCCCTTTTTTTGGAAGAGGATAAACAATGTTCATGTTCCCCCTGCCCACTCATTTCAGAGAAATAAATTAGAGTCATAAAGTGTCTCTTCTGGGAAGTTTCCTTCAGAAGATGAAGTGGGCTGCCTATCTCATGGCTGGGGGGCCTAAGGAGGGGGTCAGGGAGCCTGCTCAGGGGCTTCTGCTAAAAATATGTCTCAGCTCAGCTCATCTTTGTCCATTTTCTGTACTTGTTTTGGCAGAAAAATACAACTTCCTGGGTATTTCCATCGTGGGGCAGAGCAATGAACGGGGAGATGGGGGCATCTATATTGGTTCCATCATGAAAGGGGGGGCAGTGGCAGCAGATGGCCGGATCGAACCTGGAGACATGTTGCTTCAGGTGAGGCACACGGAGTCTTTCCTTCGCATAGCACAAACATAAAACTCTTTCCCTGCTTCCTTAAAGTCTCTCAGCTCCTGCAGAGTGAATTTGAGAGTCACCCATCTGTTGGAGGAAGGTAGATGAGACAATCTCTTTTTATCCCAGGTTAACGACATCAATTTTGAGAACATGAGCAACGATGATGCTGTGCGAGTGCTGAGGGAGATTGTGCACAAGCCGGGGTGGGTGCCGCTTATTGCCAAATCTCTAGAGGTCTCTGTGGCACATAGGGAAGGGGCTTTCAGCTCTTCCAGACTGACTCCCTGCTTTTTTCCTTGGCAGTCCAATTGTACTGACAGTGGCCAAATGTTGGGACCCCTCCCCACAAGGGTATTTCACTTTGCCGAGAAGTAAGTCCTCCATGCTTGTCCGTGATGCGAAGTGGCTATTGGTGCTGGTGGGCCTTGGCTGCATTAGGGAAGCTCTCAAGAGTTTGCCTGTAGGAAGTGATTCAGCTTCCTACAGGCAGTGGAAATCTGCAGACTCACATTTTGATCCAGGCCAGCTTCAGCCATTCTGGAGGGGGACAATGGGATGAGGTGATGGGTACCATTTGAGTCTCCCAGGAGTTGGGGTGATTCACCATATCTCATCTTGGTTCTGTCCAGATGAGCCCATCCAGCCCATTGACCCAGCAGCTTGGGTGTCGCACTCCGCTGCTCTGACGGGGGCTTTTGCCCCGTACCCAGGGAGCAGCTCAATGAGCACCATTACTTCAGGGACTTCTGTCACAGAGACCGAACGTGAGTCTGCTGCATTCCCAACTGCCTCTGGAAGGGGAGGAGGAGAGTTGCAGATGTTCCCTCCCGCTGCTCTCAAATCTCTCTTCATTAGGCTTTGACGACTTCAACCTCTCGATCCACACGGACATGGCTTCGGTCACCAAGGCAATGGCGTCTCCTGAGTCTGGCTTGGAGGTCCGGGATCGCATGTGGCTGAAGATCACCATCCCTGATGCTTTTCTAGGTATTGGGGGCAGTGGGGGGAGCTGATTCCCAAACTAAACAGGCAGCAGCAAGGACTGGTGTTCCCAAGAGGAGCCCCCTTCCACAGCTGCCTAAGATGTGGAATTGCCAAGGCCACAACCAAGAATACCTGCTGGTGAATCTTCACAAGCTGAGTTTTTCATGCTTATAGACAGAATCGTGCCAGAATGAAGGTCTATTATCTGCATTTACAATATACTCTGGGAAATATTGAGGAAAGGTTGTCCTCACCCTCTTTCTCCCACACTTAATATCCAGGCTGAGTCGCCTTTTCCTTCTCTGGAATCCATCCCCTCCCTCCTGGGAATCCACCTCCTCACTACATTCCATCATGTGACTGTCTTCTCATTATCCCACCAGGTTCAGATGTAGTGGACTGGCTCTATCACCATGTGGAGGGCTTCCAAGACCGCCGTGAGGCCCGGAAGTATGCCAGCAACCTCCTGAAGGCTGGGTTCATCCGCCACACAGTGAACAAGATCACCTTCTCCGAGCAGTGCTACTACATCTTTGGCGACTTCAGCAGCTGCGAGAACTGTAAGTTGGGGTTGGGGATAGCTGACCTGAGTAGGGCTGGGCTGGGCATAACAGCACCCCCTTCTCTGCTTGGTTTTCTGCTTTTGTGTGGGCCCTGTCTCAAGTCGAGGAACCTAAGCCATAAAAGTCATATCAAACTTACCAAGCCATAAAAACTTTGTTTGTGATCAAACAGAGAAATAAATAGGATCTGCCTCTGTGGGAACTGTTTGAATTGGTTAAGTTTGAACCTGATCCTTATAGGGCTGTGGGTATTTGGTGGGGTTGCAAAGTGCAGAAAACCAAAGAATTGGCTGAAATTCATTTGCTGGCTTAGAATTGTTCTGCCTCAAATCCAAGCCCTTCCAGCTAAGATGGCCTTGGGTTATTCAGGGTACACTGCAGGCTTGCATGAAGTCTGATTTCTAAAAAAAAGAAGTTTTGCAGACAGTGCTTTATTTGGTTTTTCTGTCTTCTCCTCTTGACCTATTTTTATTACATAAATATAATTCTCATTTTTCTTTCCTAATTGTGCCTTTATTGTTCCTGTTTCTTTTCACCCCCCTCTGAATTTTTCCTACCATTAATTTTTCTTGCCATTTCTTCCATGGATCTCACCTTTGCTCAAACAACGTATGGCTAGTGCTCATTTAGTGAGTGCCTCAGTTAACAAATGTTCTCAGTTACAAGGGTGATGAAGAACTAACTTTAGGACCAATCCTCGCTTTTACGACCTTTTTAGAGCAAAGGAAAGCTGAAATCAGACGTAAGCACAGTTGTGATTTTATTTAACGACTGCTTCTCTTAATAACTAAGCTGCTGGTCCCAATTGTGGCTGCTAAACAAGGACTACCTCAAATTCTGGAGGGAGGGGTCAGATCTTAGACAGGGAAGGCCTTGCAACAGACACCTGAGGAACCTTTTGGTGGGCATGAAGTGTCCTCCCAATTGGTTCCTTTGTTCTCTAGATATGGCCAACCTCTCGCTCAATGACAACGACGGATCCAGTGGGGCCTCTGACCAGGACACCCTGGCACCTCTGCCTTTGCCAGGGGCCACTCCTTGGCCTCTGATGCCGACCTTTCCCTACCAATATCCGGCCCCCCACCCATACAGCCCCCAACCTCCACCATACCACGAGCTCTCTTCATACAGCTATGGGATGGGAAGCACTGGCAGTCAGCAGAGTGAAGGTAAGTGTGTAGCAGGGGGAGAATGGGTTCAGGTGGATGTGGGGGACTGGGAGGGAAGAAGGGGTGCCCTGCAGGAAATGGGCTGGTTGGGATTGGGGAGAGGCTGCTGGGGGATGCAGCTGATCCACCCCTTGCTTTCCTGTCTTGCAGGCAGCCGGAGCAGTGGCTCGAACCGCAGCGACGGGGGTGGTGGTGGCAGCGGGGGCGGAAGGCCCAAGGAAGAGAAGATGGGGGCGGATTCCAAATCCGGAAGCGGGAGTGAGTCGGAATATTCCACCCGCAGTAGCAGCCAGCGTGGGGGGGCAGTGGTAGGGCTGAGTGGGGAGGGAGCTTCTCAGTGCAGCCAGCACAGCTTGGGGGGTGGCAGTGTGCGTTCCCACCACTCCCTCCACAATGCCTATGCGGCTCCTGGGGGTGTACCCTTGGGCTACAAGCCAATGGTGGTGATGATGATGCCGCCTCCACCCCCTGCCACCACCACCACTGCCGTGCAACCTCCAGGAGCCCCTCCAGTACGTGACTTGGGCTCGGTGCCCCCTGAGCTCACTGCCAGCCGTCAGTCCTTCCACATGGCCATGGGCAACCCTAGTGAGTTCTTTGTGGATGTGATGTGACAGGGCTGCTGGATCCATTCCCTCTCCCAGCCATTCCCATCAGAAACCAGCCATCCAGAGAGGCCACGTCTGGCCACTTGTATTTGTGGTCCCTTGCCACAAAAGAGGCTGGATGGACCAAACTCTTCTTGTCCCACCTTGACCGGTCTGGCAGTTTTAGCCCGGTGTCTCCAGGGTACCAAGCATCTCTGCCCATGGTCAATCTCTGCTCCGTGACTCGCCAGCAGAGAGATTTCCTTGCCCGCTGCTCTTCCCACCTCTGTGGTCTCTGGTCCTCGGTTGTTTGCAGTGGGAACAGTCGGTGCCTCTTGGCTTCCAGAGCCCCATGGCCAAAGTCCAATACTTGGCTGGCCAAGGTGCTTTGTGAATGGCCTGACTCAGGACTTCTGCTTCCTCTGAAGTTTGTGCCTTGCCATGCTCAGCATTTGTCATGTTGGCTTCTCTCAGAAGTCACCTCACCAGCCTTGGAAAATCACACTGTCTTCCTGGCAGCTCTGGAGATGCCCAGCGGTGTCAGAATTCCTACCCAACCTTCATCCAGATCTTGTTTTCCTCTTCCCAGCTTTGTGACTGGGTGTTCCTTCTACCTTCCCTTCACTTGGGCAGTTTGTAAAGGGACTTCTGCTTCTTTCCCAGGATCGTCTGCAGGGCCTGGTCAAAAAAGTCAAGATGGCAAAAGAAAAGGTACGATCCAAACTCCGCCTGCTGGTTGACCTTACCCTGTAGACAGCCCTGGTTTCTGCAGCCTAGTCTTGATGGTACTTTCAAGGCCTTCTCCTTGAGCGGGTCACACAACCGGTATCAATGAAGGGATAGTTTTGTTTTGTGTTTTTATTAAGAAAATGTTTTTAATAGATCTTTTCTTTTAATTCACATTTTGGAGTTAAGCCAGTTCCTATTCTTTTAAACTTCCTTGTGTATAGGGCATCCTGTCCCCAGTTTTGTTTTAACACTACAGTCTGGCCTGTCTTCTTCAGGGGGGGTGATTTATATCCCTTCTAGCTTCATTTCTACCCACTCTTGGTGTCTTGAGGAGGTTTCAGTCCAAGTGCCACGTTTGGTGCCTGATTTTAGGTAGCTTTATGATTGTGTCCCTCCTTTATCGCCTCTGCCTCCCCTATCTAAGAATGGAGGCTGTCGTTGCAGCCTGTGACTCCTTCAGTTCCATGCCTGGGGTGTTCTTTGGGATGCAGCTGGAGGTGATTTTTGGGAGGTCAGCTCTGTTTTTCTCTCAGTCAGCCTTCCCAGTTATGAGACTGTCCTGGCATAGGGAACTGCAGCTGCTGTCATCCCCAGCCAGCAAGGCTGGGAATTGTGCAGGAGGATCACTACGAGGCATCCTATAAAGTCAATTGCATCCCAGAGCCAGGAGTCTGAGAGAATTCCTCCTGATTGAAGAGGAAAGCCCTCAGGCCCGGCATAAAATCCCGCTAGGAAAATATCGAGGAGGATCTGCTTTGGTCATAGGCTCCGTTTTGCAAAAAAAAGAAGCCCACATCCTCAAAAAGAAGGAATTTTCCTCCAGGGATGGGTGAGCTGCTGCCTGCTTCACCCTCCAGCCCTCAAGATCCGTTTATTACAGGTCTTTAATGAATACAGATCTGTTAATTACAGCATTCCTGGAGCAACTTTGGCCAGTTTTCATGCAAACCTTTCTTTGTTTTTCAGAAATGCCAAAATAGATATGTGTGTGTGTGTGTGTGTGTATTTTCACTTGACTGGCACCTTTTCCCCTTGGGAGGTTTGTGCGTGAAGGAATAATCCCAGAAATCACAGAAAGTCAACGGCGAGTATTTTGGCGAAGGGGGCGTTCAGCAACTCCCTGGCCTTATTTATCACAACAGCGGAAGGGCTGCTGACCAGTGTGATTCCCCCTCGTCACAGGAAAGCTGCAAAGCCTCCGGTCAGTTTTAGTCCCCCTATCAGGAACCGGATCGTCCCTGTATGGGGGGGAAGCAGACATGGAGGGGGGTTGAAACCTGCAAAGGCAGATGGGTCCCTTCCTGTCCCTCTTCCTTCTTCGAGGCCGCTGCAGTTATCCGTAGCAGGACAGAACTTCAGACAGGGTGCAGCCTCTGTCTACAACGGTGCTATTTTGCCCGAGCCCACACAGTTCCAAAAGGAAGTTTTAGACCAGCATTTCTCAGTCTTGGTCGCTTTAAGATGAGTGGACTTAAGTCCCAGAATCTCCCAGCTGGGGAATTCTGGGAGTTGAAGTACACCCGTCTTAAAGCGGGCAAGGCTGAGAAATGCTGTTCTGGAAGAAGCCACAGGCATCCCATTGGGTGGCCACCGACTTGGGACCTACCAGATGTGGAGGACTACAAGCTTCATCATGATCCCGGTCCTGCTAAGGGATCAAGTCCTGATGCATCTGGAAGGTCTCAAGCCGGGAATGGCTGTCCTTGGCATCAGACCCTGACTATTTAGCCCTCCTGTATCTTTAAGGGGTCTGTGCGTCTGTGTGCCAGGGCATGTGTGTGTGTGTGTGAGATTGGTAGCAGATCACTATTTTGTAATAACGTATTTATTTTTTAACTCTTGTGTACAAAAAAAAATCAGTTAGAAAAATAAAGTCTAAGACAGCCAAACTGTGTGGCTCTGTGGTTTATACGGGCAAGGATGATCAGGTAATCTGTTTTCAATCGTGGCTGCTTTTTTAAGACTTAGGGGTGGACTTCAACTCCCAGAATTCCCCAGCCAACATGGCGGGCGGAGGAGTTCTGGGAGGTGAAGTGCACACCTCTTAAAGGGGCCAAGGCTGAAAAACAAGAGATGTAACCACGATAGCCGAACTGATGGAAGACTAAATGGGGCATTTTGCAGAGTTCCTGTTGCCCGGATAGTCCTGAAAAGCTGTTTTGCGAGGAAGGTGGGGGCGCCCCTCAATTTGGCCAAGGACTCGCGAGAAGGTCGCAAGGTCAAGGAGGCCCTGCGAGGAATCCGGGTTGGGGGGAGGACGCTTTGAAAGTGGAAGCGGCGCACGTCCAGCACCGCCAGGCGCCCCCTCGCTCCGTTACCGGCGAGGGAGGAAGAGGCGCTCGGCGCACGCTCAGGAGCACCGCCGCAAGCCCCGGTGGGGGAGGCTTCGCTCTCCGGAAGGGGCGAGCAGCCACGTCCGCAGCCGGGGGAGGAGCCTCCGACTCCCAGCATGCCCCGCCGGCCCCACCCTCCTCCCCCATTTGACCTGGAGGGGCGGAGCGGGCCACACGACGTGCGCGGAACCGACGCGGCCGCCGCTAGGAGGAGGACCCTCGACGACCCCCAGCATGGCCGCCCTCCGCCTGCCGCCCCGCCTCTCCCGAGGCCTGCCGCGGATCGGGGCCCTGCGGGGGTAAGCGGGAGGCCGGGCGCGGCAGTTGGGGCGCGCCTCCCCCGTACGAGCGGGGAGGCTGCGGGGAGCCCCCTGCCCCGCGATTTAATGCAGCCCCTCCCCTTGCAGGCCCCTCGCTGCGGCCCGCGCCCTCCCGTTCGGGGCGAGGCTCTACGCCGGCCAGGCTGCCGCCGCTGCGCAGGTAAGGGCGGAGGGGCGGGGCGGGGTCCCCGCTGTGGGGGGGCGCCGCGCGCCGGCCCCTCCCGCCGCGAGGACC
>JANHZU010008474.1:7101-20468 GCA_032468055.1 Acrochordus granulatus | reverse complement strand
TCCCCTCCCCCCGGTTTCCCCTCGGCCGCAGGAAACCGGAGTGGAGCGAGTGATGCGCGATTTGCGCATCTTCCGGATCTTCGAGGGCACCAACGATATCTTGCGGCTCTTCATTGCCCTGTATGGATTCCAGGTGGGTGGCCGGAGGGACGGGCAGGACGGGGGAGCTGGCAGAAGGCGGGGGCCGCCGCCCCTTGGCAAGGGGGCGGCAGGTGGCGCCCCCCTCCGAGAGGGTGGGCAGCTGAAACGTCGGCTGGGGAAAATGAAGCAGGTGGGCAGGACAAGGCCAGTGGAATCTGGAGTAAGCGGACGAGAAGAAAAGTAAAAGAAATACGATGAAGGAAGATGAGCAGCGTGGAAGAAAAATAAAAACGGGAGGAGAGGAGGAGAGTAGAGTAGAACAGAAACAGATAAAGTGAAACGGTGGGCAAAAACAGAGCAGAACGGAATAAAAATAAAGCAGGGCGAGGTGGACATGCAAAGAACGGAACAGAAATAAAACAGGACAGAAGTGAAGTCGAGCAGAGCGGAATAGAAACGAGAGAGGGCAGCGTGAAAATACGGGGAAAACAGGAGAGGGGACGGGAACGAGGCGGGGCGGGGCGGATAAAAAGCGAGCGGGAAAACAAAGCGGAGGGAGGACAAGAACCGGCGGAGCGGCACGAGGTCGCGTGAGAACAGCTGCAACGACTGCGGGGGGCTGGGGGCAGGGTCCCGAGGCTTCGCCCTCCCCGGGGCCCAGAGGCTCAGCTGGCCGCAGCAGCAGCGCCCCCCTCTCGGACGCCGACTCTCCCCTCCCCTCCCCTCGGGCAGAACGCCGGGAATCAGCTCCGCGGGCTGCAGCAGGCCGTCCGGAACCCCTTCGGAAACGCCGGGCTCCTGGTCAGCGAGGCGGGGAAGCGAGTGCGAAGGTACGGCTCTGCCCGCGTCCCGAAGCGGCTGTGACGCCGTCCTGGGTTGCGCAGTGAGGGTGGGGGCCCCGTGCCGGTGGGGCGCCGCCCGAGGGGCGATTGGTGCCTACACGGAGCCGGGGGCACCGACTTGGTGCGGGTTGTCAGCAAACGGGGCCTCTTTGCATCAGGCGACCCAAAGGCCGCAGACGCGCCTCTTCTTGAAGGTAGACTGCCTCTGAGGTTGGAGGCCCCGGGCGCAGTCGGCGCGCACTCGCCCTCCCTGCGTTTGTTTCCGAGGCCACCTGGAAGAGCAGCTTCGCTGTGGGGTGGATGGATGCCGCCCAGCGCAGCGTTTGGGTTGCTTTCTTCCCTTGTGCTTGGCCACGAGTGCCGGTCATTTCTGAAAAGAGCACGATTTCTGCCTCTTTTTGGGAGGGACGGACGGACGGACAGTCCACCAGCCTCTCGTCCACTTTCCCAGGGCCGCTTCCTGCTCCGTACATTTTGGGCCTGTTTTGTGAGCCTTTGCGCCGTTCTGCGCTGTTAGGCTGGGCTGGGAGGGAAAGAGTCATGGGGCTGCGTCCCACCCCCTTTCTCTCCCCTCCCCCCCAGGAAAGCTGGCTTGGGCACGGGGATTACCCTGAAAGGTGTGGTGCACCCCAGTCTGGAGACCAGCAGCGAGCAGGTGAGTCTCCCCGGTTCTGCACCCGCAGCAGTGGGTCTTTCGTTTGGGGCTGCGAATGAAACAGCGGCACAAACAACACCGTATGTGCGGCGGGGAAGGGCGCGGCCGAGGCTCGCAGCCGGTAGAAAATGCACGGAGCGCAGGACGAGAACTGTTGGCCCCCCGATCGGCGTGCGCGCGCCACGTTCCGCCCTCTCCTCCGCCAATTGGCCGAATACGTCCGTTTTCCTGAAAAAAGAAAGGCCGCTCCCCCTCTTCGACGCAGCCAGGACTGCGGTGGAGCGCACTCAAAAAACGCCCAACCAGTAATTTCATTTGCCTTCGGGAAACCGCCTTGGTTGCTTTCCGTGAGCCAGGGGTCTCAGGCACCTTCTCCCATGCTGGGGGGCTGCCAGATGTGGCGGACTTCACATCTTTCTGGCCACTTCAGCCCAGCCCCACGGGAATTGCAGCTCACCCCTCTGGAGGGATCGGGCTGCAGAGCGGGTGGCCCAGGGCGGCTGAAGGCCAGGAGGGCAGAGCCGTACAGCCGGGGGTCTGCGCTCAGCCGCCCCTTTCCTCTCTCCCAGGCCGTTCAAGCCATCGACCTCTTTGCGGGTGTCGTGGAGGGACAGCTTCTAAAATACGGGAAGAAAATTATCGGTGAGCTGGGGGCCCGGGCAGGGCGGACCCCCGTGGGTCTCTTGCTGGGAGGACAAATCTCTGCTCATCCCAAAGGTTGCGTCCTTGTCTTGGGAAGTTAGGGGAATTTTAATCTCAATCTCAAGAGAATGTCAGATCGGCGAGGAAAGAATTAGTCCAGGAAACGGGCTGGAACCTTCTTGCCGGGCGCAGAAAGGTGTCCGGAGTCGCTGCCACTTCTGCACTTCCTTTTGTGTGCCGTTGTGATAGAGCCCCCTTCTCCGTGGAGAGCCTGGTCGTCGCAGACGGGTTCCAGGAGACCACAGTTCAAAGCTGAAATAAGAACACAAATAGTCCTCGATTTACGACCGTTCGTTTAGCGACCATCCCGACTTACAGTGGCACTGAAAAACGTGACTAAGGATCAGTCCTCGCATTTAACAAACATCACAGCATCCTCATGGTCACATGGTCAGAATTTGGCTGCTTGGCAACCGGCACGCATTTGCAATAGTTGCGGTGCGATGACTGGGGGCGATGGAACTGCTTGTCAGAAGCTGACGTCCCCACTCAGCTTCTGACAACCAGTCAATGGGAGGAGCCGGATTCACTTAATGACCATGGAATTCATTTAACAACTCTAGTGATTTGCTTAACAAGTGGCAAAAAAGGTGGCAACGTCAGCTGCAACTCAGCTAACGACCGCCTTCCTGAGCAATGGAGATTCTGGGCCTAGTCATGGTCGTATGTCAAGGACTGCCTGCACCTCTCTGTCCTGATCCTGCTTCGGCCTCCACTCTCCCCGAGGCTTCAGCCTTGGCTTGTGCGATTTTCTTGTGATTTTTCTCTCCCTCCCACGTTCCAGATGAGCAGTTCATGCTGAAGCGCATTGCCGACAGCGCGGTCGACGTCTACGCCATGGTGGTCGTTCTGTCCAGGTGAGCCTCGGCCCTCGTCCAGTGACTACTCCGGGGAAATGGGGCGGCAGAAGGGACCCCTCTCGGGCAAACCCCGTGGGCAGGTTTGGCTCTGGACCGTGCAGAGCGAATGAATGGGGGCCTCCCGCCTTGGGGTGACTTCTCACCCAGCCCCTACCTTGGATGCGGTGCCCCCCGCCCCGGTCAGTCTCTCACCCCCCAGAAACAGGCTTCGATCTCGCTCTCCCCTCACGCATCCACAGAGCATCGCGGGCCCTGGAGCGAGGACAGGCCACGGCCGAGCACGAGAAGGTGCTGTGTGAGACCTGGTGCGCGGAGGTACGTCTTCTGGGGGGCTGGGGGCTTTCTGCCCCCCTGGAGGTGCTGCCACCTCCGGTGGAGCCTGATCCGAGGGCGTTGGGGGCCATGGCAGAACAGATGAGGGGTGCAGGGTCTTCTGTAAATGCGGGGGTCAGCGCCTGGAATGGGGAGGGAGGGAGGAATGAGAACAGCCGGGTCTTGGGGGCCAATGGGAGGGTGGTCTACAGATGACCGGGATGAAATAAGCCTGCCTCTGTCGGGCACGAGACACGGCAGCGGAACAGTGACTGCCGCTGCCTCGGGGGTCCGGTCCGCTGCCCCCATGCGGAGGAAGTTGGGTGGGGCCCCTCCCCTCCTTCCCCCCTCCCCTCCCCGGACCTTGAGCACTCGCCGTCTCCCCTGCCCAGGCCCACAGGCGAGTCACGCAGGAGCTGGCGTCCATCACGGCCGGTTCTGCCCAGCAGATCTTCAAGAACTTCCGGGCCATCTCCAGGGCGATGGTGGAGAACGGAGGGGTGGTCCCTCCCTACACCCTGGGCTTCTGAGGCCCCCCAGCTCTGCCCTCGGCTCTGCACCCCCCTCGTGGCAAGGAGGGCTGCAGCCTCTGGGCGGGCCACTCAAGCCTCATTCCCCCCCAAAAAAAGCTCTGGTGTCGCTTTTGGGAAAGAGACCCCCTTGCTCTGCAAATGCCTTACTGCCCCCCGGCTGACCCAGCTTTGGAGACTGAAAATCAACTGCCGCCCGGTCGCTGCCCCCCCCCGCAGATGACTTGGAGTTCGGCCTCCCCGCCGCACCTCCGGGAGTTGCTCATTAAGCGGCCCTTCGCCGATACAGGAGCGAGGACGGAGGGCCTTGCTGAACGTGCACGGGGGGGAGCGCGCCAGGGTCTTGCCGCCCGCCGCAAGGACTTGGAGGGCGCTTCCCCGTCACTGGCGGGGCGGTGAGTGCAGCCGTGCAGACCCTCAGGAGGAGCAAGAGCCGGCCCCTGAGCCCGCCTGCAGCGAGAATTGCCCGCCGCTGCCGGAAGCGTCGCCCGGACTCGGCACCTTCGCCCCCGCTCGACTCCTCCCCAGGCCCCGGGGCAGGCAGCGCTGGTCCTCGAAGGGGGGCTGAAGATGTGGCTGCCCGGTCAAAGCGGCCTTTCGCAACGGGCGGCCGTGGCTCGCCGGTGCTGACGGTGGCCAAGCGGCCTTGGGGCTGTGCACGGGGCTCCGTTACCGTTGGCCGCGGTGGAGGTCTCCGACCCCCGACGGTCCGGGAGCAGCCGCGCTCCAGCTAGAGGCGGGGTGGGGAGCAGCGCGTTTGCCTTGCTTTTCCTCTCTGACGGTGCATTTTCAGTCGCAAGTGCTAAACAGTAGTAACGGCAAGCGCAAGGACAGCAGGAGAAAAGATAAGTGGTGGCGACCCGTTGAAGGGGGAGAGCCTAGGCATGGCGGCGACGGAGAGAAACGTAAATCTTAAAAACCGCCCATTTAACAAAAAGAAGAAAATCTGCGTCGTATCCGTAGATATCGGTCTAAAGTTATTTCAGTTCGTGAGCTTGTCAGTCTCGAGCATTGTCTCCACGCAGGGATTGCGAAAGTGGAAATCAGAGATTTTAGTACAGGTGGGATAAATTAAATGGGAATAATTTGGGGAGAACGTGAGACTTCTGGAACCAGAATCCCTGCAGATCTGCTGCTTGATTTTCGCCCCTGGTTTGCCTGATTCTTGACAGTCTTCCCAGTTGCAAACGGCGTCGGGTAAAGAGAACTTCATCAATTAATAAAGTGTTCAGAACAACCCTCGAAGCCTGGCGAAACTTTATTCCGGCCCCGGGAATGGGGGTGCTGGGGTAGAGCTGCTAGTCCTACGTGCCCCAGCGCGCTTCTGGGGAGCAGTAAGCCCTCTGCCCTACGAATCCTTCAAGCCGGCAGCTGTGGGGGGAGTAAGGGGCTCAGCGCAGCACTCGCGGCCCTTGCAAGATGCCCGTGAAAAGGCACGGCAAGGCAGCGTTGGGTTGCGCTCTGCGTTCGGGGGCAGCGGGAGATGGTTCTTCCTGGAGCTGACATCTCCCTCGGGAGCTCTTGGGGTGTTGGACGCCCCCAGTTTGGGACAAAACTGCAGAGGGTGGTTTCTGGGGGCCGTTTGCTGTTTGGTTGACGGGGGGGCGGTTTCTGCTGCACTTTCTGGCCAAGGCCGCTTGGCTGGCAAGGGGCAGGAGGGATTTTCCTTGGGCGAAGCCATGAAGGGCAGCAGCAGCAACGCTTGCTGTGCTGGCTGGGGATGATGGGAGCATAACAGGCTCTTCCGTGGGCAGAGGGATTAAGTTGGGAAGGCAGAGAAGGGCAGATTGCCCGTCTTGGGGGCCCAGGTGGGCCGTCAGCCGTTGGTATGGTGGCAGCCCCCTGGCACAGATGCCGGGCACCCCAGCTGCCGCACCAGCTCTGCGGGGGGAGATGGCCCGCAGAGGAGGGGTGCGGAGGTCGGGCGGGAACGATGCCATCTCCTCTTGGTCTGTGCAGACGTGGGGCGCCCCGAGGGGGGAGAAGGAACCCGCTGAAGACGCCTCCGGGCCGGCTTTTCTCGACCGCGGCAGCTGTGAGACTTCGGCCCCCGAGCTGGCTGGCTGGCTGGGGAATTCTGGGAGCCGGGTCTCGCCGCCCACCGCTGCCCGGGTCGAGGAACGCTGGCGTGAGCCGCGCAGCGGGTTCTCGCGCAGGCGGCTTCGGGTCCTGCCCTGCTGAGGCGTTGCGCGCGGCGTTCGGGACCCGGCAGCACGCCCGCACCGCCGGCGTCGCTCAGGCCCGTGGAGAAGGGGGGCGGCGGAACCGCGGCTTGTTGCGTCGGCGTACTTGGGGTTCACGCCGCAAGCAGACGCCAGAAAGGGGCGCGGTGCGTGCTCGGCGCTCCGGAAGTACCCTAAGGAAAGGGGAAGAGCACCGAGGGGGGCAGCTCACCGAGAAGCCCCACCTCGAAAGTACTTCCAGGGTTTCCCCGGAGCAGCCACGTGTCATTTCGGCGCCTGTCCTCAACGGGCTTCCTCCGGCTCTCGCTTCTCCATCAGTAAAAGGGCACTCAGGAGATCCCTGAGGCTGGATCAGGCGGAGGCGCATCCAGTCCAGCTTTCTGGGGGCCCCAGGAGCCCCAAATGTGTGTGGGGGTCAAAAAAGGGCAGAGGGCAGCTGCAACTGCCACCATTTTGACTTTTTTTACTTGTCCTGTCCTGGCATTTTTTTGGACACCCTCGCATGGGATGCTTTGGGACGTGGGGAGGAGGCAGGAGCCAAGTTGTGAGCTCGCCGGTTGCCCTGAAGTTGAGTGAAATGCCAGCCACAAATTCCCGTCTTCGCCCGGTGCTGTGTGAAAAGGTACGGACTGAGCATCTCTGGTTTGTACCCGCAGAATCACTGGCAGAGCTTGGCAGGGGCACAGAACCCCAGGGGTTCTCAAGTTGTGTGGGCTCCCCAACTCCAGGTCTCAGTCCCTTTTGGGGGGCCAGTGATGTGGAGCAGGTCGTTTTGGGAGGGAAGGAAATGGGGGGATGGGGAGTTGTGAATCTCCCTCCCCCGATTTGCTGGAGAAGGGGGGGTCCCCAGCACTTGGCCCAGAATCCCCCGATGGGCAGATGAGCCCTGCTGGTCCGAAAAGGTCCTGAGGGTCAAACCACCCCTTAAATGGTCCCAGAAGCTGATTGGGAGCTAAACAGACTGAGTGACCTCAGTGGTAGCCCCAGGATGACCATTCTGCAGTTGTCCAGCCACACAGAGAGTGAAACGGCCGTGGTGTGTCCGACCGGACCTTATTCAACAGCATCTAATAACAGAAACCTGGAGAACCCGGCCTCTGCCCGTCATCTCATCCCCAAGCGCATCGAGGCGAGGCCATCTTGAGTTTCTTCTTCATCCCTCCCGTCTTTCTGGCTGTCGCATACAGATAGTCCTCGATTTATGACCACAATCAGGACTGGAAAATAAATGGTTAAATAGGGAGACATCACATGACTGCTCCCAATTTATAATCTTTTTGGCTGTGGTCATAAAGAGAGATAATTACAACTTCTTGCCGGCTTCCCCGCTGATTTTGCTTGTTGGAAACGAGCCGGGAAAGTTGCAAATGACCATCAGGGGATCCCAGGACGCTGCAAGCATCGTAAATACATGCAGCTTCTAAGCACCCGCATCACAATCAGTGACCACAGGAATGCTGCAATGGCTATAACTGTGAGGACTGGTCATAAGTCACTTTTTTTGCCCCCCCCGTAACTCTGAACGGTCACTAAAGGGATGGCCACAAGTCAAGGGCTACCTGTACCTCCTCCAAGGCCACCTGCTCTGGAACAGGCAGAGGCCTCTCCCTCCATTTCTCAGTGAATTCGCCACTGCCTCCTCTTCCTCCTCCTCCAACCCAGGTGCTGCGGCTGCTCCGCAGCTCATGAAGCAACCAGCATGGTTGGCCCAGGATTCCCAGCACAAGATGGTCAGTCTCCTGGGCATCTTCCAAAGCGAATTATTCCAGGCACTTTTGGGTAGGTGTGAGTCTGGCTGGAAGCGAAACAGAGCCTGCATCTCCCGTTGGTCTTCCATCCAACAGGAACCCAGCCAGAATTTGGCTTCTGAGAACTATCCCTTGTTCTGAAGGAATCCAAGATGATTTTCTTGGCCATGGCGCGAAAATGGTTTGCCGTTCTCTTCTAGTGTGTGTCCTCCAGTTCTTAATTTCGCACTCAACACTGGGATTTCCTGGAGTTTCTCATTCCAGGACAAGCCAGCTTGTCTTTCTAAGGTTAGCCAAGGTTGGTGAGTTGCTGCCCCTGCTGGCAAGTGAGGATCATTTCTAAAGAGACCCACCTGGTCACCTTCCATGTGCCCTGGTTTGTCCAAACAAGCATCGGGTCCTGCAGTGGTTCACATGGCCTACTCAAAGGGGTGGTGGAACAGAATGATTTGCCATGGGGAGTGGGATGTTCACATGCAGGCTGGGTTTCCCAGGATGGGTCAGGTGAAGACCTGGGGACAAGCCGAGTGGATGGTTGTCCTGGAGATGTTCCAGGGGTCTCCTAGCCCCACATCGCCCACAAACCAGGTTGCAGAACTAAGCTGCACCAGATGTTTTTAGGTTCAGAGGTCTCCATTATTTTGAGTGAGGCTCGCCAGTCCTGTAATTTTCCAGCCTTTCGAAAGACGACTTATATTTATCAGAGTTGCCAGACGACGCCTTCTGCAGAAGGAAGAGAAACAGCAGTTCAGGCCAGTCTGTTAATCCTGGTTTGCTGGACAGCAGCCCCAGAGGTGGCCAGGAATCTCAGTTATGGAATGGCTGAGAAAGCCAAGAAAAATGGAAGATGATTGACTGGATGGATTTAGGCTGTACGCCAGTGTTTCTGAACCCTGGCCCCTTTAAGATGTGTGGGCCTCAGCGCCCAGAATTCCCCAGCCAGCTGGGAGTCGAAGTCCACGCGTCTTAAAGGGGCCAGGGTTCAGAAGCCCTGCTTTACGCTGTGCTTCAGCAGGTCAAATGAGACATCAGGAGGTATTTGGGGTTCAGGGCATGTTTAGACCTAGAAACTGGCAGCCTCGGTGGGCACATTAAGAGTATCGTGTGAACACAGAAGAGACAGGCAAAGATTTAGGGGAAGGGTTGGCAGGACCTTGCGGACGTGGCCTGAGCTCAGAGAAGCTCAGCGGAAGTTATGGTTGAGAGACCACCAGGAAATCCCAGTTGCGGAACAGCTGAAAGGGCTGGGGAAATGTGTGACCTGAACACTGAGAAGCTCAGGGGTGGTAACGGTTGAGGGACCACCAGGAGGTCTCAGAAGAAGGCAATGACGACCATTTCTGGGCTGCTGGCCAAGATGTTGTACATTCACAAGTCAACAGCGCGACTGCAGGGAGACGTCCCCTTACCCAGAACAGCCCAAAAAGGAGGAGCCCGCAGTCCACGGGCCTTGTTTGCCTTTGCCCATGAGGGCCACCAGAAGGTTGAAGAGCTCTGGGTGTGGGCACAGAGGCGGAAAGAGGCAAGAGCTGTGCCTGGCTCTCCGGCGCCCTCGGCGGGTGGGCCTCTATCCGCGGGGAGGCCAAGAAGCTGCAGCCCGTGGCCTTGGACAGCGGCAAGGGGTCACCTGCGCAACGGTGGCCACCCTCCGGACTTCTTCGGTGACCCGCCGCTCACCAGGGGCATGCAGGGTTTGCGACCCTTCCTGCTGTGGCTGGGAGGCACCACCCTTGCGCAGCCGGCCCTTCCCCTGAAAGGTTCGCTTTGCTTATTCAGTGAATTTATTCAGCTTCTCTGGTTTCCTGCAGACATCCAGGGTTCTACGAAGCCGCCGTTTCCGAGAGGGGCCCCTCGACTCCGCAGCGGTCTCAGCCAAAGGTAGGGAGGGGCTTAAGTTGCGACTTGGCTTTCGCCCGCTTCCTCTCGCTCTGAGCTCTGCCCTGGGTCACGTCGGGGTTCAGCGCCATCGTTCAGCTCACCCCAAGGGGCATTTTGTACCCCGCTCAAGCCTCCCTTCCACACATGCAGGCATTTCTACAGAGGGAGGGGCCGTTCTGGCATGGCAGGCCCAAACACTAGCCAAGAATGGGAGGCTGCTCGGCAGTGATTCTACTCCCCACTTCTGGGGGCGCCCAGTCATACTCGTGGGAAGTCAGGTGGAGCCCACCACATTAACCTACCTTGCTGTGCTCTGAGATGCAGAAATGTTTGGTGTGAATGCAAATCTCTGTGAAAATAGGTGTGGCTGGATTTGCACAATGCATCAAACTGGTTTGTTAAACCACAGCTTATGGAACGTGGCTGGGTTCCCACAGCACACTGGTGTAATGGAGAATTGCTCGGTCTGGGAGACGCTGGTCATCCTCCTTCAGAGATTAAGGGCAAAAAGCAAAAGCAAATTTCTCCCACTCGATCGGGGATTCTGGGACTGATTTATCTCTTTAAAGCTGCCAAAATCCCATGCTTGAAAAACTGAGGATCTGAGACTTGGTGCAACGTGTGGACACAGTCTCTACAGATACTCCTCGACTTATGACCATTTGCTTAGCGACCATGTGAAGTTATAACAGCACTGAAACAAACGATTCACAACCAGTTCTTGTACTTAACGACTGTCACAGCATCCCCACGGTCCCGTGATCGTTGGCCACCAGCACGTGTTTACAATGGTTGCAGTGTCCCAGGGTCACACAATCGCCATCTGTGACCGTCCCAGAGGGCTCCCAACAAGCGAGTCACTTTACAATTGCAGTGATTTGTTTAACAGCCATGGCAAAAAAGGTCGTAAGATCAAGTGCGACTCACTTGACAACTGCCTTGTTTGGCAAAAGGTATTCTGGTCCCAATTGTGGTCGTTAAGTCGAGGACTATCTGTGTGCTGCCTTTTGCTGGGAGCCCTCTCGGTGGGAAAGGGGTGCAAGGGTCCCTCTTGGGCAAATTGTTTGGGATTTGGAGCCTGGAAAAGGGCGTCTGCTTGTAGGAAAGGCTTGCCGAATTTGGCCCTCGAAAATTTAGGGGTGACGGGTGAGAAGAGAAAAGCATCTTCAAATCTGAGGCTCTCTGATGTAGAGTAGAGAGCAGAAGAGAGAGGAGGAAGGAGATGGAGGAGGAGGAATCCTTCAGGGGGAAGACCTAATTGGATCCGGCAGGAGGGAGAGCATCCTTGGGGGCATTTTGCTGTAACTAAGTTAATCCCAGTTAGTTAATCTCTGGGCTGTTCCCTTGAGAGCTGAAGGACAATGGCCCCCGAGCAAGGGGGTGCAGCAAGGTGTCCTCGATGGGGCAGTTTAGAATTGGGGAGGTTTTCCCCTGGCAAGGGGGAAAGAGGGAACTTGGCTCAGTAGCCATCAACCTCAGTCAGAGCTGGTGCTGCCCCAAATCGCAGATAACGGCTACTTTTCCCACTGGGCCTGGGCACCGTTCTTCGATCAGGGATCTTGTTGCAGTGAGTTCCACAGAGTAACTGGGGTTTATTCTTCTGGGACTATTGGGGGAATTCTGAAAATTGATAATGCCTGCCGGTTAGATAGCTGCTGCTTCTTGGAGGACTCCCATGGCCATCAGCTGTGCTGGCTGGGAAAATGGGTTTTGTAGTCCAGCCCTTCTGGAAGAACCAAAGGGTCAGGAAGACAGAGGAGCCCCTGAGTAACCCGTTTCACAAGATGTCTTACTATGAGGAGGTTTCCCCATCTCACAACAGAGGAATGCAACCATTTCAGTCAAAGCCTTGGCACCCTTTAATGTTTTCAGATGAGCCTCCTGCTTCAGGAGCAGTCTACCTTAGACTGAAACGGGGAAGGCTGTGGGCAGTTTGTATGGGGCCCCAAGGCACCATCCTCTCTGGAGTAAGACGGCCAAATATTTGGAAAGACAGATCTTGGTTCTGCGGAGTTCTTGGTTGTTTGTTTGAGGGGTTTCATGGCCCAACTAGGGAGCATCACCCTGCGAGGGAGGGAGGGAGGGAGGGAGGAAGAGAGGGAGGGCTAGCTCTGCCGCCTGTTGAAATGCACAGATTTTCTTCAGTGCGGCTCCGAAGCTGAACTGAAGAGCTCAGCTTGCATCTCTTGGTGCATTTTTCAGCGCATTTGTTAGACCTGGCTGGGTAATTGGGGCAGACCAGGTCTGCTGCTCAGGCCTTTCCTTGACCTCCACCCTCTGCCACTGATGGGATTTGTACTCTGACCATCCGGAGGGCATCTGCATGGTAGGGAGGGGGTCTAGCTCAGACACCTCCCCTTCTGTGTGCCTGTGGAGGCCCCGTCCCCCGGGAATATTTTTTCTCCCGGGCATTCCAGCAAATCCTCTTCCCTTCTCTTCCTACCTCACCCTGCGTTTCCAAGCTCTCCTCCTACCTCCTCTTCCGCCTTACCATATATTTCCACCCCCTTTTCATGCAGGAAGCTTTTCCTGCCTGCTTCCATCTTTTTTCCAGCCCCTCCTTGACTCCCCAGGCAGCCTAGCCAGGGAAAAGGGCCAAGGAGGATCAGTGGATTTTTGCAGAGACTTTCTGCAAGTCGAAATCTCTGCCATCTACTGTTTGCAGCCCTCCAGGCTCAATATGAAAACCCCTCACCCCAATTTTTTGCTTTTGTTGGGGGTGGGTATTAAGGAGATGATTTCTGAGTACACATGTTGCACGAAGTCTCTGTTTCTTGAATGAACCACCGCTAAGTCCAGCCAGCCATATGGCTAATGGGAACGATCTGAGTAAAGGTGTGCTCATTTCTGTATGGGGCAGAGAAATATGATGAGGTCCGGATTACTGATGCTCAAACAGGACTTTTCTGGGGGACCCCCAAATCCTCCATCTTCCCACTGAAAAAAATCCACAAGGTTTGGCTGGCACATCTTTGGTCTCTTTCCCAAAGCTTTTCTTCCTTCTATGGGTATTCCCCTATCTTTTGGGAGGGCAAGCCCTTGGCCGGGTCACACCTGCATCTGCGGCAGGTCTTCAGTAGCTGGATTTTGGCTTTCTGGGCTTGACTCAGATTCCCATGGGGAGGAGGCCAACTCATGAGCCCACACCCCAGTGCCTTTCCCATATCTCCCCTTAAGCCCGGTCTTTTTTGACGCCCAGCTCTCCCCTTGGCCCTGTCTTGCCCCCTTTCGATCCAGGTCTGCCTTTCAGCACCCGAAGAGTTAACTCCTGGTGACGCTGCCGCCACCCTCCTTCACCACCCACCTCCCTTCCGGCACTCCAGAGGTTAATCCCCCTCTCTGCCTCCTGTGCCTGGTGGGTCCCCTGTGCTTGCCTTCCCCTCTTCCCTCTGCCCTTCTCCCGATGGGAGCTGGAATCCAGAGGCCCTGCCTCGCCCTTCCCCTCTCTTCTGGGCTCCCCATCGTACTTTCTCTGCCTCCTTCACCCCCCTATTCCTGCCTCCCTCTGCACCTTCCTCCCGCTGCCCGTCGTCTTCAGGGGAGGGGGCTGAAGCAGGGCTGACAGCCCTGCTTCAG
>JANHZU010008473.1:219303-229304 GCA_032468055.1 Acrochordus granulatus | reverse complement strand
CCTGACAAGCACTTATTTCAAATCCAATGACAGTTTTTACAGACAGAAAACACAGCTGTGCAATGGGGTCACTTGCGTCTCCTATGGTGGCCAATCTTTACATGGAAGAATTTGAATTCAAAGCTTTAAACTCTTTTACAGTTTCACCCCCACTCATCCACTGGTTTAGATTTGTAGATGATACCTGGGTCAAAATCAAGACACATGAATTGGATTGCATTCATACGTATCAGTGCCATTGACAGAAATATACAATTCACACGTGAAGATGTTAAAGATAATTTTTTGGCTTTTCTGATCTGTTCCATACACATGAAAGAAGACAGAATCCTTCATATTGAAATTTATAGGAAGCCTACAAACACAGATCAATATTTTATTCTTTTATTCCCACCACTTTTTGGAACAAAAATTGGGAGTGATTAGGACCTTACAACATTGTGCTGACATTTTACCTTCAAGCAAGGGAGGTTCCTTCAAGGAAAATTTGCATACCAAAAAAGCTCTCAACAGTTGTGGCTATCCAAACTGGTTCCTTTGTTAAAGCCACAAAAAGATCTAACTTTCCTCATATGCTTCAAAAAAAGATCTTAACATTCAGCAATGTGACTGTTCCATATGTTGCCAGAGTATCAGAGAAACTCAGGAGGATTTTCAATAAGCATAACATTTGGCTACAATTCAAAACAAGGAATACACTTAAACAGAAATTAATATAAAGGCAAGACTCCCAAGCACAAACAGACAGATGTCATTTATGCCATTTGATGTAATGAAGTCTGTTCAGAATTTTACACTGGGGAGATCAAACAACTTTTATGTAAAATATTGCAACAGCATAATTTTTCAGAAACATCTGCAGTTCATTTACATCTTACAGAACGTGGACATTCTACTCAAGACTGCGGATTTCAAATTCTCGATAAAGAAACCAATTGGCTTTAGAGAGGAATAAAAGAAATCATATATATAAAAACATTAAATCCTCCCATCAATGGGGGGAGACAAGATTTCAATTGTCTTCTGCTTACAACTTGGCTTTGGCATTTTTGCAAGTAAACAACCTTTTAGTAGTCCCTAAAGTGATTAAGCTGAAACACTGAGGCTGTCTTCTCTTGAAATCTTTACTACATACCTTCTATTTCAGCTTGTTATGTGAGAACTCAGAGTACCCTGTTTCAATGTTTCCTGCCTCCCTTTTGAGAAACGTGTATATTCCTTACTGTTTTTACTTTTTTTCATATGAGACTGAGGAAGACTCCTGGATGGGAGTTGAAACATTTCTCTGTAACATCTAAAAATAAAAATCCACTTGCCTTTTTAAGAAAGTTTGCACAATTTTTTTTTGCAATTTTGCTACTTTTGTTGGCAGACAACTATAAATCTTTCTGGGAAATAGCAATCCAAAAGAAACTGAGGCTTCTCTAGTTTTTTCAGTGATGCTATCTTAACCTTAGAGTCAAATCTAGCTAGATCAATACTAAGGCAAAAGATCTTAGATATGTAGAGTCAAAGCTGCTGCTTTCTCTCACAGTATAATTGCAAATAACCAAATTTTAGTGTCTGAACCAGCCCCATATTTATAACATATCACAATTCCCAAATTTAGGGTTAATCTTTAGTTCCATCTAATGTTCTCTCCAAAGCTGTCCAGAAGGGAAATATAGGAAAACCCCAAATGAACCCCTATGATACAGGTGCCATAGAAACCACAGCCCATGTTCTTCTGAATTTTCAGTTCTATAAGGACATTCACCACCAATTGATTACCACTCTTTTATTTAAATTTCTGGGGTATTCTGATAGCTTTTATTTGCACTACCTACTAAATAATCAAAATAAAATGTATTTCTCTACAAGTGGAAAGATATTTTACATTATATGTAAACTTCAACCACAAATGGTTGCTAATAATTCTTGTTGTTAGGGGATGATTTTATATTGTTCGTGTCATTGACTGTTCTTGTATTGGTCAATGACTGAAATAAAGTTTCTGTCTGTCTGACTAACAGTAACCTTTCAGGCTTTCATATAGATCTAGAACTATTTTTTCCTTTCCTGACTTGGGGGAACAAAACATAAAGAACTTACTGTACTTCCTCCCCTTTTGAAATCCTTGTCTGCTTGGGGCACAATCACTACAGAAGATAACAGTACACTGTGCAACACTTGCATAGGTTCATTGAATCAAGCCTTGAATACAATTGTCCCTTTAATGCATTTCTCACTTCAAGCACAACTAATTAGCGGGACGCATTGCCAACCAATAGAGTTTTCACAACTAATGCAAGCAGAAAGTTTATTCAAATAATGAGTAGAGATCAGACAGTTATCAAAAATTGCCTTGACCGGAAAGGCAATTTATGAAAACAAACTAAGAAACAGCAAACCAAAAGCAACAAATACAATAGAATAGAATGGAAAAACTCTCACTCATTACACATACACTCTTACACACTATACTCACTTGTCCTGGCTTATAGAAGTGTTGCTCTTTGTTATTTTATAACCTAAAAGTACTACACTAGCTGATTTTCCTCACTCTTGTCATGGCATATTGTAACAGTGTGGAAGAGAATTTGAGGAGGCATCTAGTTGATCACGGATGTCTCTGTGCTGATTCTTGGTCCTTTTATCCAATGGTCTTCCTTTGATCTTCTCCTGGAGCTTTGGTATGTCACTCTTTTTGTCCTCCCAGAGATGTTTTTCACTTCCATGCACCTTAAGCATTCACAAAGACTCCAAGTATTTCATTAGACTGTGCTTTCATCCCTCAGTTTTATGTTTGAAAGAAGTCAGTTGGGACTGAAGCTGTGGAGATCTGGCTGGCTGCCACTTTGCTGGTTATTTGGAAACTTTTTGGAAACAGATCACTATATGACCTTTAACTTGGGCTGCTCAACTGAAGCATAGGGCATCTGTTCTAAAAAACAAGTAAGCACCTATTTGGTCCTGGGAAGCATGAATGCTATTGCCAGCCCTGGCCATGGTTTGGCCACGTGGTGACTGTAGGAAACTCAGTCAGGTCTCCCCTCTGTTGACAGGATTGATTTGATATTTTACACCTTACCAGCCATTTACAAGGCCACACACAAAAAACAGCATCTCTGTCTGTGTCACAACCTAATGCCTGTAGGATTCATATACTCAGAGATACCTCCTTTGATGCCTCCAAGGCTCCCTGACTCTCCTGATTCCCTTATATGTTTCTCATAATTTTTTTAAAAATGAGATTGGGTAGCATCATCTTTTAGAGTGAAATGACAGCCTTCACCCACCAATGAAATTTCAGAAACATTTGCGGGTGCCTCTGCTTTGCTTTAAGCATTTGCTCTTTCAGGAAGAGATGAAGGGAACAAAATCTTAGGGGGAAGGAGAGACTGATGTGGGATGAGTGAAAGAATCCCCAAAGTACAGAAAGAAAGTCTCAGTTGTCTCTTCATAGCAGACATCTCAGCATTTTCTCCTCTCTGCAAGTTGACCTACAAGCTAAGAGTTCCCTTCTTGAGATTTTGGAATTATGCCAGGTAGCATAATTAGTTTATATCAAAAAAATGGGTATCTCCACCAGGCTTTCTCCAGTCAGTTAAACAAAATAATCCAATATTAGCTTAATTCTAAAATCAGTAAAAATGTTATTCTGCTAAGACATCTGATCCATAAGCATTAATCCCTATCAGAGATTGAGAAGAAGGCTCCTTCATTTTGACCAAATCCTTTTAATTCTGTTTTTTTTAATTAACTGACATGGGTGTCATTTGGCATGGACATTCTCACTAGTTTATGTTCAAGAAAGCTCTCCTCACTGATTTTACAGTATATTCAGGGAGATACCAGTCTGACTCAGTAACTTTTTTTTAATTTAATTTGATTGTATGAAAAGCAGAATGCAGATGGGCCTGGAATGTGCCCTTTTCTTGTTGCGTTTTGGCCATGAGTCAGCTCTCTGTATTGAGACAGCCAGTCTGGTGCTCCTCCTATAAATGTGCATTATACTTTAAACATGTACATTTTGGCTTTGTCTTCCAGCAACTGAAGATGGTAAGAAAATACCAGACTTTAAAAATTAATGTTTTAGGTGGGAAATTAACCCCATTTTCCCATTCTGTGGGATATCGCTGAATTCCTTTTAGTAGCAAAAGACCAATATGTCACTTAAGAGTCTTTCAGTTGGAAGGGAAAAGTGGAGCTAGTGACATAGTGAACCCTGTATACCTTCCAGCTAGCTGCTCAGAGTTTGCAGCTTTAACATACAGACAGGTAGTCCTTGACTTAAGACAGGTCACTTAGTGACCATTTGAAGTTATAATGGATCCCCCCCAAATACTTATGATCCAGTTTTGAAGTTATGGCTTCTGCAGTAATTTGCTCTTACAATTGACTATCTCCCCCTCTATCTCCCCCTGCAGGGTACCCCCAGGCCTTGGGCCTGTTCCCTCCTCCCCACACCGGGTCCCTGGCAAACCCAGTTTCCTTTAACACAGTTCCATACCTTTCTGTTTTTGCTTCTATCACATCCTTCCCATTCTTAACAAGTTTCTTCATTTCATTCACATTTCTTCATTTTGTTCTTCCAGCTTCTTATCTCTCTGTTTTTCAGGATCTTTACATCATTTAGTCATAGCTTTCTCAGTCTTCCCCTTCCCTTCAATCCATTCACTCTTCCCTCATTTGATAGTCTTGAGATTTGACCCTCATTCATTCCCGATATACGACCTCAAAGTACTTATTTTGTACCAATCAGTCTTGTGTCTTACCTTCCTTCCTTCAGCCCTCATTCAGTCTTGACTCACCTCTTCTTGCATTATTACACACCTCTTAAGTATCCCATTCCCACTATTTTCAACTTAACTTTTTAATGTGAATTCTGTTATACCCTTATTCTCACTTCCATGTAACAAAATGGGCAGAAGCTTGCTCGGCATGTATGCCTGTTTGCTTCTTTCAACAAACATGGATTCCTTGCAACAGATCTTGTACTACCCATAACCTTTTTACCAGCCCTGGCAGATGTTAAATCTTACCACATCTGACCAAGGTACCTAAATTCATCTCTTTGTTCTTGGTTTGGTTGGTTAGTTTACTTATTTAGGTAGAATTTGCTGTTGTTCACTGTAGTTTCCTGTCCAATACAAATCTTCAATGTAATAATTTTCAGTAATTCATACTTCCGCTTGCGTTATACAATTCACTGAATATTTGATGCAAATCATCTAATTTCTGACTGAAGAAATGGCACTGTTTGTATATAAAACATTCATGTTCCCAATCGATATACTTTTAACATAATCATAAAGATAAAGGTTTCCCCTGCCAGTTGTGGCTGACTCTAGGGTACGATGCTCATTTCCATTTCCTAGCTGAAGAGCCAGCATGTGTCTGAAGATGCTTCCATGGTCATGTGGCTGGCATGATTATATACTGAGGCACATGGATGCTGTTACCTTCCCACCAAAGGTTCTATCTATTTATCTACTTGCACTTGTACATGCTTTTGAACTGCTAGGTTGGCAGGAGCAAGGCAGACAATGGGATCTCATCCCATTACATGGTGGCTCTTGGGTCTCTTGAACTCAACCCACTAACCTTCCAGCCAATAAGCATAGCATCTTGACCACTTGCACCACTGCGCAACCCTATCATATATTCATTCAATTTGTGAAAAACTTTCCATAATTCACAATCAGGCATGTTTAACAATCTCTTTATACTTTCATATTTACTCTTATTATTTTTCCAGTTGTTGAAAGGAATAGCTATGATATTCTTACAATCAGCAGGTACAGATTTAGCTTTTACACACACACACACACACAGGGAGACATTAAACAAGCTCAGACACTCAATATACAAAGATATATTCATATTTCAATATTTTTCTGGTTGTACCATCAACACCTGTAGCCTTACCAGTTTTTAATGTTCTTGTTTTCACAGCATTTATTATTTGTTTCCCATCATTTTTCCTTGGACACATACTTATTTCTTTTCCACTCTTTGACATACCATTTCACTCACAGACCATTCTCTGAAATATTCCTTTTCTCATTCCCTCATTTCCTTCAAAGAATTTCATTGATTTATTCATAATTCCATTTACTCAATTGGAAGCTCCTTGTCTAGTTGTTTTTACTCACTTCCATTAATCTTATCTGTTCTCTTTGACCACATTGTTTGCAGTTATCTTTTCCTCTCTTTTACCCTTCTCTTAACCTCACTTTTCTCAGCAGTCATTCTCTTATGTGCAAGATTTCCCTCAGCAAACATGTAAAATGATTCAGCAAGCAGGATATCTAATAACAGACAACTGTCCAACAGAAATTGTAAGAAACAGATTTTTGAGGTTATTGTTTTCCTTTGTACAGTAAATTGACCTGTTTTATAAATCTTACTTTTGAGAGACTATTTGAGTCCAATTTATTTTGGAACCTGATGCAAAGATAAAATCATAAATGAGAATTCCACCTGGCTTTATAGGTTAATTGAGAAACATTAGAAACGTGTGCTCAGTCTCAAAGAAAATGACAAATATAATATATAATCTTTGATCATTCCTTTAAATATGTTTGTGATACTTCAAATAAGAAGTAGGAAAGAATTGGGAATCTTTTCTACAGTAATATGCCTAGCATATTTGTCATCCAGAGTTGATCATTTCTAACACATTCCTCCTTCATTGCTGACAGTCACTTTGGTGCAGTGATTAAGGTACCAGGTTAGAAACTGGAAGACCATGAGTTCTAGTCCTGCCTTGGGCATAAAGCCAGCTGGGTGGCCTTGGCCCAATCATTTCTCTTATCCCTGAGAAGAAGCAACTGTCACTTCTGCAAGGGCAAGTTGCCAGGAGCCAAAACTGACTTTAAGGGATTTTTTCCCCCTTCATTGCTGCTGTGCTGCCAGCTGCCAAATTGGCACCTGGGCAGTGGTGACCTTACATCCACCACTAGCCTCCTTTTATGTTCAGCAGCAGCAGCACACACAAGCACACCTATTGCTTGTAGCTGCCCCCCACCCTTGGTATGCCCTGCTTTTCTAAAGCAATTGGTCTTCAGATAGGGGCATTGGTAGGGACAACCAAAAAGGCCAAATAGTGAAAGCAGCACTGTGCCATTGCTCTGCAAGCTCCACCCCTTTTGTGGGTGTGTTATGATGTCACATGCCCATGAAAGGAACAGAGCTTGTGGCATGATGATGCTTTCATGATTTTGACAAAGGTAATGGATCCTATAGACGTCCCTGTTGGTAGCATCATGTTGACCCATATTCTCACTGTCCTGAGGCAATATGGGCATTATCCAGGCTGACTTGGATGGTGCCAGGCCTGGGCAGTAGGCCAAGTCAGGAAGCAGGCATCACAAGGATCAAAGGAAAACTACTTTATTGTTGTTTGGTGCAATAATAGAATCTTTAAAGCCTGCAGAATTTCTTTTTGCTCTCTCTTATATCAAAGAGAATCTAGGTAAGGCTATTTTGAACCTCTTTCTCATGCTTTCTGTTTTCCCAGGACTGAGCTGGTGTTTACTGATAGGTAAGAACGATAGACAAACATTCCTGTCCAGGAAGATGTCAAGGTGAAGAAAGCTGGAATAAAAAAATACAGAGATAGTTTCTTTGACTATGGGTCACCACAACTGGCTTGTCTTGTCAATGCACTAAGCATTTGATTAGTGGCATGGAGCATCCTGTATGTTTATATTGTTAGCAAATTGGATTGCACTCTTGCAGATTTTGCTTTTTATGTTTTCAATAGAAAACATTATAATGTGTTTTCGTTGCATGATTTAGATTATTGTTGTATTGTTTTTTGTTTTAACTTTGTGAGCCACCCAGAATCACTTGTGTAAAGAAAAAAATAAATCAACAAAACTAGAAGCAAGATTTGTAAACCTAGTCTTAAGAGCATTGTTAGCTCCGTTTTGATCTTTTAAGAATGTCGCTGCTAAATGTTTGATTTTTTTTTCAGTCTTCCTGCCCACAATCTGTCCAGCAACCTTTCTGTTATAAAAATCTCAAATGGGATCAAGCTTACAGAGTTGGAAACTCGGAAAGAAGTAAAAGTGACCTCCGCTAATTCCATCTGTTATCAGACGGCAATATTACACTAGACCTTTCCAAGTTAAACAGATGAATAAATCCCACCCTAGTAGTTCCAAAAATTAAAAGTCCTGAGAAACAGAATTGGTGCAGCTGTAGAAACAAAGCTATTGTTGAGAGACAGTGAAACAGGGAGAGCAAGTTTAAGAAAACGGCAAAGGAAATAGGTGGAGGAGAAACAATGGCTAAAAGCAAGTTCCTTTTCCCACACCTCTGGGGAAAATGCTCATGGTTACAGGAGAGAAGGTCAAGCCCTGGGTGGTGCAGCATACAAGCGCATGACATCAGGAAGTTATCTTGAGCTACTGGATATTTTTCCCTCTAAGTAAGGGAAGAAAGAGGAGAGATAAATTAGGGATTCTTTGTGGACAAGAGGATGTGCATGCAAGTGCTGAATCTCTCATGAATCTCATGGAAAGATCATGATGAACAAAGAAGACAAACTTCAGGAAGTGGATGGCTTTTTCTTAAAAACATCTCTGGAATAGATTTCTACAGCTTATGGATCATTTTAACAACAACTGTTTGGAAATGCCATAAAACAAAGAAATGGGTTCAATAATTCTTTATTGAAAGGGTGTCTTCCTGTTCTCTAGCTTTTAGAAAAATCTTGAGGAACATACAGCACATCCCAAAACTGTTTCCCATTCAAATAACTGTTGCAAGAAGTTACATGGTTGTTTTATCTACCTAAGTTGTTTAAGAATTGTATTTTCCTTCTAGAACTGATCAACTCATTTATTATATTCTTCCTCTTTTTCATACTACTGACAGAAAATCCAATCCCCTCCTGAAGGGGTATCTTTAATTCTTACCACCAATTATTTCTTTGCAAAAAAAAAAGCTTCAATTTACCTGTTTCAAATTTATCACAGATAAATGGCTGTTCTTGGCCAATTCAGTCAATCTTCAAAAAATTAAGCTGGATTGAATATGATAAGTGCTTGGACAGGAAACCCTGGAAAATCCTTGGTTTGTACCTAGGAATTTTTTTTAAATCCTGATGGATGACCATTGAAAATAACTTTCATATGTTGCCAATAATATAACACGGATGTATCCACACGTTCAAGCTCAATTCAAGGGAGACTTAATTTTTTATTCCTCAATATAGGATTGTTCAAAAAAACAAGAGTTGATTCCAGAAACAGGGATTTATTATCTGGTTCTGTTCAATAACAGTTTATTTAGATGAACTTAGTTTTTATTCCATTTTCAAAGTGATAGAATTATACTGTAGTGGTCTGTAGCAAAGTTAAGAATGTCAGCAGACTTCATGTACATCAGTACCATGGACAGTTCCTTCTCATTTCTGCTCTCACTCTGAAAATCATCCTTTGGACAGCTCTGTGTTATCAGTGTTTGTACCAAGAAAGCTAACAAATTTTATGGATAATCTAGTGCTATAGAAAATGGTTATATCTTTACTGTCACTATATTCCCCAAAATAATGAACTCTTTTCTAAAAATAACTCCCCTGGAATATTTAATTTTATAGCCAGAGCTCTGACTAACATGCAAAACAGGCCTTGTGAAAAGTAACAAAATAATGAGAAAGTAGTATTATCTGACCTTTTCAGAAACTGAAAATTGAAAATGCACCTGAGGAATCTTTACAGTAGAACTCAACATTGTCTTTCTAAGTAATATAATTCTGTATTATACTGACATTTGTCCTTTGAGATGATCTGATTCTCTGCAGAAAATCAAATTACTTTTCAGTATTCTGTGCTGTGCTTTACATACATGGTGCTTCATTGAATCAATATAGAAGAAATCGAGCAGCAATTAATATCATGAACTTTTTGAATTCATAGAATAGCATTAAACTCTGAAATTTTCAACCATAAGCAGTGATAGCCAAAATTCTTAATGGCAACTATTCATGATGCCTAATTATAACCTTA
>JANHZU010008473.1:189009-214495 GCA_032468055.1 Acrochordus granulatus | reverse complement strand
TATTTTCCTGTGGGCCAATATATGAAGGCTTTTCATGAGTCAAAGGTTTGGGCATCTCACAGGCGTCTTATATCTACAGCTTCTTGCTGATCAAAAAAATGCACAGTGTAATTTAGGGCTCTGAAAATTGAATATAATGCCATTAACATGGCAAACTTTTAGGGTGAAACCTATATACTTTCTGTGATGGCAAAAAATGAAAAACCTAGGTAAAAGATGTTAAGATTGGTTCTTAATTCTTATTGGTACTTTGTAAAAATACCACAGAGAAAGAAATCCAGCCTGCTTCATAGGCAGTGAAGAATAACAGCTTATTTTGAATTGTTAAGGTGAAATACTTGACTTTAAATACTAATCATTTCTTATATCTGAGTCTGTGTAAGAAAGGTCTCTTATTCACTCTCCTGTTTTCAAAACTCCTTTGAAGAGAGATTATCATCTGAGAATTCCTGGATATTACAAAACTATTAGTGTAATATATTAGTGTTAATATATCCTAATATCATGAAGGCTGAAGTTTGCCTCTCTTACATAGCACAGGAGCTCTGTTGGTTGCAGAGCACTCTTGTAAAACAGCCATTAGTTTGGAGTGATTGCTGCTGTATTTTGTATCCTTAGGAAACTGAAGCATCCATGTATCATTTCTGCTGATTCACATTCACATAATCATTAGAGAAGAAATTATTTTGAAAGCTTTAAGATTTTCCTGGCGTAGACATGAGTACAATTGCCTTATAAATGGAAACTGAAATGGAAACTCGGTAGATTCTGTCATCTGAATGTAGCCTGCCTTACAAGCTAATAAATATTTTACCCATGCAAGTCCAGATTTCTCTATTCCTTCCCTAGGGAGGTTTTCCCAAAGCAAAATAGATGCCAGATTCTTTACAGATTTGATTACATTAAAGGGTTCATATTATATAATTTGAAACTGAGCCAAAGTGAGCTTTCTTAGCAACTGCGGTACCCTCAGCAAAAATGTACTCTTTGATAATCGTGCACTTACCCCTGGACAACACGCTAAGCCAGGTTTGCCACTAGCTGTGGGCAACCTACATGCTCACCCATTGATGATATAGCAAATCCTGGTCAGCCTGTTTACTAGTTACCCTAAGGTAACTAAACCTTGGTGTTTGGCTGAGCAACTGAAATAAATAACTGAAATAAAGAAATCTGAATTAAAATAAATAAACAAGTCATATCCAGTGGCTCATTTGGGGCAATTGTTCTCATTTCTCCTCTGAGCTACCATAATGTGTGTACTGGCACATGGAAACTTGACTTGGCAGATATGCCCTTTGGTCACTCTTGGTGGGTTCCTGTTTGCAGTTCAGAAAGGGAAGAAAATTATTCTGGATACCTTTAAGAGATTTTTTGTATTTATTTTCTGTATTTACTTTTATCCCATCTTTATTATTTTTATAAATAAGTCACAACAGCAAACATATCTAATAGTCCTTTCTCCTCCTATTTTCCCCAAAACCCTATTGTCACCCACCCTGCTTTCATGCCTAAGGTGGAACTAGAACTCACTGTCCCCTGGTTTCTAGCCTTCATTTACTAGACCAAACTGAAGTCTGCTGGTCATAAAACCCCAGGAAAAGTAACCATGTGTAGAATTACATTCCCACATCTGCTTATGCTGAGTAGTGCAGGTGAGCCAGGCACATTCACATATCTATTGGCATTAGACTGACCAGGAGTTTAATGAGGCTTAAAAGCGCTAATACTGCTGTTCCTCCCGTCTTCTCACCAACTCTTATTTTTTTGCCTGCATAGCAGTGCCTTGTTTTTGGCAAGGGGAAGCAAGAACATTCACTGAAGAAACAGGGCATTATCCTATCTAAAGTTTCCAAGACCCTCCAGGAGGATGTGAAATTCTACTTTAGCAGCCACTGGCATTCCGGAAAGATTTCAGCAAAGCCAACTGGGTGACATTAATGCCTCTTTCTCAGGGCACTCCCGAGTTGCAGACATTTACTACACATTTATAGAAAATAAGGACGCCCTTGAAGTGTTCATGCTCCTCTAGAAAATTTTCTTCAGAAGATATGCTGAAGAATTCATCTATTGAAACGAAAATGTGTTGTAAGAAAGGCAGAATCCAAAGACAGTTAAGATCTTTCTTGCCTCTCCCATTGGGTCGGGGTGGTTGTTTATTCCATATTCTTCCATTCTCCTTTCCTTCCATGGAGCTCAGATGAAGTGAGACTTAGGCTGACAGTTCCCTTTAAAACCGAGTAACTACTATAAAAAGCCTCGTGGTACATCATAAACCAAGTCACTTTCCATCCAAAAGTGTTGGGAGGCTCCAATCTAAAAGTCTAGCTTGGCTGTCAAGTAAAGTATCTAGCTTGGCTCTCAAGACAGCCTCCACGGAAGCTATCACTGACTGTGCTAAGCCAAGTAACTGTGGTTTAATGCTGACTCCCATGATGACTAGGCCATAAACCATAGTTAACATGCTACACTGAGTGGGTTCATAATATATGCTAAGCCAAACCCAAAACCAACCACAATTTGGCACAGTACCATATGTGCATCTAGTTCTGGCTTCCAACTGATTCTATTTTCACATCAATCCTATGAAAAACTAACTGGTCTTGGATCACCCAGAGAGACTCATGGAGAAACTTAAATTGAACCAGGCCTCTCTGAAACACAAATCCATCAGGTATCATGTTGGTGCAGTCAACCACTGTAACCTGGAATTTCTGTAAAAGGAGGATAATGATAACGGGTCTTTTTTGCCAAAAAAGGGGAGAATATGCAGGGGAACTGCATGGTGTGTCTATTGTATGCAGAACTGAAAATGTTGGTGCAGTTTGTAGAAGGATGTTTGCAGAGAGGCTGATGCAGATGTGAACTCCAACAGAGGGCATTAGGGTGCTGCAGACCTGAAGAGGTCCCAGGAGACTTCAGACTAAGTCTGGTGTGCATTGGCCAGAGGAGGTGGAGAGGAAGTGCATCTGGTGATTTTTCCAGATTGGCAAGCACAAGCAGTTGGGAGATCTGTGGTGGCATGCGAGAACCTTGGCATCTGAGCTGTGTCAGTCAATGGAGAAGAATGCTAGAGCACAGTATGAAGAAGCCAGACAGCAACAACTGGACCCGGTCAAGAGCACATAAGTTATCAATGAATCCATGGAGTTGCCCAGACATTTGTCTTCTGTGCCTGTGCCCAAGTCTTTGTCAAACAAGATCACTCTGGAGGCTCTCTGTTCATCTGTAGGCAGCTGTGGGAGTCCTTGCCCAGTTGCTAGATCTGAACTAGACTTAGGGTGAGGGATTGTGAAGGAGAAGCAATGGTTGGCTTTGGTAATTCAGGACTGGGAAATGATATGGAGATGTATATATTAAATGTGTGACAATACATTTGCATTCTTTTATAATTTTATTATGGCTGAGGCAGATAATCTAATGTGCATAGCTGAGACCTGGGTGGGCTATTCCCTGCTCTGAGATGTGACTATCTGTGTTTCAAGTCTGGGCCAGTTGTGATCCTAGGTAGGGTGAATGGGATGGCTGTTCTCATCAGAAAAGCCCTAATTCCTTCTGAGAGGCTTTGCATTGCAGGTAACCAAAAGACCCTCTGGATGAAGTTGGGTACTGCCCTGAGCTGGCAACATACTCTCCAAGTTTGATGGTTTGAGAAGATGTTAACTTGCATAGAGTCTGGAGATGCTCAGAAGCTGAGGGCTGCCATAGCAACCATGGACCTGATCCAAATTCTGAAGGATCAACCACATACTGCAGTGATATTCAGGTGTCACAGTGAGCATAGTCAGCTATATTTCTTAATACCTGGCCACTCAAGTGATGCTGCACATGGTATCTAGAAACTGTGGGGAGGAACAGATTCAGGCTCAACTCTAGCAAGACCAAATGACCTTCTAGCTTCAGAGACGTTCCATTTCTAATTCTCAGTAAGGTTGCACTTCCCCAGATAGAACTAGCCAGGAAGACTTTTACACAGATGTATCTTGCATGGTAACTGTGCTTCTTCCTGGATTGGGAAGCCCTTTTATGCCCACTCATGCTTTGCTCACCTTGCATAAAGACTACCGTAATGCACTGTAAATGGGGTCACACTTGAAGATCTCTCAGAAGCTTCAGTTGATCCAGAACATGATGGTGCAAGCACTTACGGATTTGTCCTGGTACACACTATTGTGTAACACTATTGCTAAGCAAGCTGTACTGATTACTGGTGTAGGCTTCAGAATGCTAACAATGTTAGTGGTCCCCTATGAAGTCCTATATGGCATGGAGCTTAGGTACTTGGGGAATGGTGCTGGTGATCACCCTAAACTTAACCTTCTCTCCTGTTGTTTCAATCTATTCTTTAAGATCAAATAGGGTCAGCATGCTCTAGGTCCCATCCATAAGCACCTGTTGAACAGCATACACCTGCTGAGATTTGAATGGCCTCAGCTCAGCTCCGAAGACCTGGCTTTCTCCCCAGGCTCTGGGCTAGGGAGGAGGTGGGTTCCCTCTTTGAGATATTTCATGGGATTTCTGTGGATGTTACTTCCACCAGGACAGCAATCTTTTTTTTTCAGTCTAGCATTTTGTTTGCTACCATTGTTTTTAATTCTGTATGCTATCCAAAGTCCCTGAGGCAGTGGACAGTGTTAGAAATGGGAGTTTTACATACGTTCAGACATACTACTTTTTTGGCTGCAGCTTAAGATATGCCCACAGATGACACAACTGAATTTAGGATGGGCTTTACTTCTTATGGAAAACATAACACGGCTTGGTTTGGGTTTACAGAACTGCATGAAAGCAGTTGCTTCCCTCAGGTTGAAGCCAGTGATATACTTCTTTTATTTTTATATGCTTCTTTTTTGAAACAGATGCTCACATTTTTAAAGATACAATAAAGCAAGATTATTAATAAAACAAAAAATTTCAGCAGACCAAAAATGTTAAAAATATCTTATATAACGGATTATATAGACAGCCTGAAAAAGCTATATGAAAAGCTTCCATCATTGATATACAACAATGATGGAAGACCAATTTGTGGAGAAAGTAGAAACACAAATTGGCTGGGATTGCCTAACATGAGAACACGAAAAACCAAACTTTTTCCAGATGTTTGTTTTGTATGACCTTTACATTATTCTGCTTAATTGTTTTATCCCAGAGTTGGAACAGAGTTGGGCAGACTATAAATTAAATCAGCAAACATAGTCAGTCAATCAACCCTTTTCAAATCTTTGACATCCATACAGAGTAAAAAAAAAATCAAAAACAGTTTTTCCAACTAACCAGTTTTAGTTGAAGTCAGAAGCTGCAGGCCACAAAAGTTTATGTCTTTTAATTACATTTGTTAGTTGGAAAATGTGCTACTGGACTCCTCCTGATCTACCATAAACTTGCTTATTTCTCCTCCCGTGCTGTCTAGTGCGCGTGAAATTCTGGCTGAATTCCATCTGCATTTCACTTCACTTCGCTTTGGGATACTGATGTTCCCTGTTCTCTACCTGCCGATACGTTTCTGTCCTGGGTTGGTTCTTCGAGAGCGCAATATATTTCTCAGTCTTTTCCCCCAGCATCGTTGCATGTGCTCTTCTTGTTTTCAGAGCAGATAGGATGCATCCTGCTTTTCTGGCTTTAGCCACGATACTCCTCCATGACTTTAATTTTGTGCAATGCGATGATGACTGAATTCCTTTTTTTTGCTTTGCTGGGTAACCAGCCTCCTCATTTTTTCTGCATTTTGCCTATTGCTTGATGTAGTGATATTGATAACTAATCTAAGTCTCTGAGCTGATGTAGGTGAGTTTTTATAGATTAATAACCTACAGTGTTTCTCAAACTTGGAGACTTTAAGATATGTGGACTTTAACTCCCAGAATTCCTCAACCAACATGACTGGCTGAGGAATTCTGGGAGTTGAAGTCCATACATCTTGAAGTTGCTAAGATTGAAAAACACTGATATATATAGTCCTCAACATATCGCCACAATTGGAGAAAAATTAGTTGTTAATCGAAGGGAAGCACCTGATTTTATGAGCTTTTTTGCCAAATCAACCAAGTTGTTAAGTGAGACATCACATACTGTATAGCGATTTGCGATCTTTCCTGCTGGCTTCCCCATTAACGTTGCTTTATTTATTTTTTTAAAGTTATTTTAAAATAGTAACAAAAAAGAAATGGAAAAATGCAAAGATAAAAATATCTATACTGTTGATGAAAAAAATGAAACACAGAAAGTTCCCACTGACTTTGCCTGTCAAATACTGGCTGGGAAGGTAACCGTAGGGGTGGCTGCAATGATCATAACTTTGAGGATGTGTCGTAAGTAACTTTTTTTCAGCACTGTTGTAACTTTGAACTATCATTGAATGAATGGTTGTAAATCGAGGACTACTTTTAATCTCAAGTATACATCCTGATTCTTTTCTGAACATTTTGTTTGCATGAATGGTATACGTTTTTCAGCCAACTTGTCAGAAGTAAGATATATGCATGTTTGAAACTGCAAATATATATACCTGCTACGACTGCTATATGATATATGTTGATGTATGACTGTTATATGATAGTCCAGCAACCATATTCTGTTGAACTATCTCGATGTTTGAGTTGTAAACAAAATACAGTGTACTCCTTGTAACATTCTTGGCTGTATGATTTCTGGAATGCTGTTAAAGGGGGCCAGTCTGAGCAGATGATGATTATCTGGTTAAACGCACCCCAATTTTTACTAAGTCTTTTTCAAGGTGGGTGACATCCAGCACCTAAGATCAAAAATATTGTTAATTAATTGGACACCCAACTCTATTTCTAGCTCACCCTTGCATCATAGGCTTTCCAGCTGGAGGACCCTGGCAATTTTTTCTGCATCTGGTTTCAGCCCTTCTTAGTACTATCATTACTAAAAACCATGTAATTGATTTACCCGTGCTTCTGTGTAAAGCTATGATTTTGATTACTTTATATACTTAATTTTTTCTCCTAGAACTTCATGCATTGTATTTCTGAAAGTCTCCAGAAGCAATTTTAAAACAGCATCTTTCTAGCCCACCTTTTCTAAATGGCAAGTTGGATATGGTGAATATACTGCTAGCGTTTTTTTTTGTCAGGATCCAGTGTGCCTCTGAGGCACTAAAAAGAAAACATCTTTAGATAGTATAATATGTGGTGTTTTCCAACCTGAAAAAAAAAAGGATTTATAAAGACATCCATTTCAGACATGTGATTCTCAGCAGTTTACAATTAAATACAGAAAATACACAATATAAGAAAAAACACAAAGATAAAAAACACAGCAGCCAAGTATTTATTTAATGTTATTTCATGTTGCCTCGGTTGAGATCCTGGGATCCAAGCAAATTGGGAATTGCTCTATTTCATTTCCATTCCTACTATTGAGCCAACCCATATGTTATGCTCCTCTGGATTTTTCCCCTTCTTTTTTGATTATTCCAAACTTTCTATAAGCTTTAGCTGTTTTTCTGTTCTACTCAATGTGCTGCTTGAGCTTTTCCCGGTGTGGCTTCTTTCCGAAGACTGATTTGACACAAACACTACATGCATCTTAATCCAATAAGGGCCATCAAGGATATATAAAGCATTGCGCCAGTTGTTTGCTTACATCCTCTTGTTCAGTTGCAGCTGGTCTTGCCGTCTTTAGAGCTTTTCTGGCAGTGAATTCTAATGTTTGTTGTGCTGGAGATTCCCTACCTTCAGTCTTTGTTTTCACATCCTGGTGTGCATCTCCTCACACTTTTAATGAATGTACTTGAAAACCCAGTAAAATTTGGATCCCTTCTGTCTCCACTTTTCTGTCTCCTTTTCAGAACAAGTGTGCTGATACCGTGTATATTTTTGCACCTCTTTTTTGACTGTGGAGTTTCCCTCCAATCAACAATTTTTGTATTTCCATGGGCTTTGGCTGTTAACCAACTCTGCTTAAAAATATTAAATCTTTGCACTTGAGTGCATTGTCCTCCCTGTCCTGTTTCTTAATGTCTTTTTCTCCTCTTTTGTGTTCTTTGCTTTGACAAGTTTTAAACAAAGGATTATTTTTCTATTTTGCAGGAAGGGCATTCTGATTTAGCAGGCTGAATTATCGCTTTGCCCCATTATATTTTGTGCTTTCTTTTTTTCTTTATATTTTGCACTTGCCACATGCTGTCTTTTGCATGTTATGCAGTTTCAGTTGGGGTGCCTTTATAGTTTCTCGAGCAACATCTGAGACAAATTATTGCCTCATAGTTTAGAACTTTTAAAGAGAATGTCATATTTTCTTTATATTATCCACACCATAAAAAGACTGTTAAATATAATTGAATGTATTGATATATTTATATTTTATTGATTCATTCCCCCCTTGATGGCCCTTATCATGGAACTTTTTGGTTATACAGTATGGTATATGCCACAAAGTTAGATTTAGTTTGGTCCTTATGAGATAACTGACATCTGACAAACTATGGTCTATTTCCCTTCTTTTCTGGTTTATGGACTGGTATCCAAATATTTGCCAGTTCCTTGTGCTTCTATTGACATTCTGCAATTTGTGTGTGGAATAAAAGTAGGAAAAGGGTCAAATTGGAAAGCACAAAAACATCCCCCATAAAGATTGTGTTGTTGCTGGCTTTACAGCAAAAGGAGGTATTTTTTCATTGTTTTTGCAATGAGCATTATTCTCAAGTTAGAAGACATTATCTTCTCTTCTGACTTAGCCATACATTTTTTTTAGCTTGGCCCCCATAAGCACTACCCTCTCAAGGAGTTTTCAGTCTTCATAGCTCTGTCCATTTTATTGATTTACTTTATTTTATACATCTTGTAACTGCATTTCTTTTTCTGTTGAATTAATTAAAGAGGTCAGACAAGGGAAAGACAGAAGTGGTTCTTTAGGAAAAGTGGCCTTGCTCCAGAAAGGTCTGAGTCTGCTATCCAAAAAGGTCCTGCAGAAAAGAAGGTCTTGGGTCTCCGAGGTCAACAAGGCAAAGGCCTTAGTGGAGGTCAATCAGGCCTTCCCATCTCAGGTCTTCATTTCTGTTGGATGAAGGGGCTGCAGCAGGAAGACTTTTGGGCTTGATATTCTAACCCACATCCTTGCAGGGAATCAGCTCTTCTACAACTGTCGGGGCTTCTTTTTCCTTCCGGTGAAGGACTTGAGCACTATGGCCAAAAGGAATGTATATTTGTGTACGCAGAGCGGTGCTGTAGCTGAGTGTGAGGTTTTCCACCAGAGGATGGATGGCTGCTGGCCAGAGATGCTCTCTTGAACCCCGTCCTGAGCAGAGGTTCTCAAGCTGGACACCGTTCAAATGGGTGCACTTCAACTCCCAGATTTTCCTAGTTGGTTGAGGAGTTTTGGAAGCTGCATTCCATGCGTGCTGAGCAGGGGATTCTGGGAGTTACATTCTATGGATGCTGGGTGGGGGATTCTGGGCGTTGTATTCTACGCATGCTGAACAGAGGAGTCTAAAAGTTGCAGTGCATGCAGACTAGGTGAGAGACCCCGAGATTTGCAGTCTATGTGCAAAATTGACCACGTTGAGAAATGCTGATCTAGCTGACCTCCAGTCCTCGCACCCCCGGTCTCGCCTGTACCCTTTCTGCCTTCCAGAACCCGTCGGGGAAGACGCCTCGGAGGGCTCGGAGGGGGCTCCTTCTCACTCTGAGGCGACCCGGCTCGCCACGGGATGACCTCGGCAGCCCTCTCCCCACCCCTCCCTAGGCGTGGCGAGGGAGGGCAGGCGGAGCTTCCCGCGTGCGCCCCCCCCGCGTGCGGATAGGCCCCGCCGTCGCGCAGGCGCCCTAGAGGCGGAGGTGTGGCTGCAGGTAAGGGGGCCGCAGCCAGTGGGGGCGGGAGGGGCACGGCCGCGGGGAGGCGGGGCGGGGTCTCTGGGGGCGCAAATGCGCGGTCTGGACAAGCCTGGCCAGCCCCGGTTTGGTTTGCCAGCGCAGGGAGCGCTGCAGCCCGCTCGCGTGCGTGCCCGCGAGGCACCTGGGCGCCCTTGCGCCCCGCCGATGTCCGAGCCCCTCCGCGGCGGCTGTGGGGCATCCGGGCTTCTCCTAAGCTGGCATTGCCGGAGCGGGCAGCCCGCCGGCCAGCGGGCGAGTCCGGTCCCGCTTGCCTCCTTGGAAAGCTGGGGCGGCCTCCGCGCCTCGGCTGGACGGTCGCTGCACGGACCGCGGCCCTTCCGTCCCCTCCCCTCCCCGCCGGCGCTGGGCGCGACTCTGGGCACGCGAGGTCCCTGGACGCGCCCAGAGGTGCACTGTTGCCCCTGATGCCGGCGCGGAGCCTTCCTGCCTGGGAGGGGCTCTGGAGAGCCCAGGAGGGTGGCATTCGGGCAGCACTTGGGGGCTTTCTGCGGATGCCCCTCTGGTGCCTAGGAAGGGTGGATCAGCTGGGCGAGATCTGCCTGCCGTGTCTTGCTGACAAGGATCCAACCCATCCGGTTGGCAGATCCCTGGCTTACTCATTGGCTGGCCAGTGGCAGCCTCTTCGCTGGCCTCGGTATCTTGCCTCGCGGCTGGCTTCTTAGCTGTCAGCCTGTCATTGCTTTGGAAGGAGCCATGATTTAAACGGGCCCAGATGCAAACTGCCCACTTTGCAGCTCTTTCTTGGTGGTTGGCATCTTCTAGGATGACAGATGTTGCCGTAGTCATGGACAAGGGCAAGGTTGGCTGGCTGTTGATGGGGCATGGGACCCCTTCACACTGGGAAGAGGAATTGGAAGGGTAAGGGTGAAGTTTATTATCAGATGTTGCCTCTTGAATGTGCCCATATCAGTCTGCAAATCTTTGTTGTGGAAGAATTGTGTATTGATGTAGTATTGGGGTCAAATGGCTGTTTTGGGAGGAGACGGATGAGCAGCTTTATCTCATAAGAATCTCTGCAAAGAAAATGGAGAAGTCAAAAGAAAGGCCTGCTGATTGCCCTGAGACAGACATGAAAGGCCTCCTTGTAGGATGCTACATGCTGAGTACTCTGATTTTTCAGGACTTGCTTCTTACTTTTTTTCCTTTTAAAGTTAAGAAAGATAAAGACATTGAAGGAAATTTGCAAAGTCTGGCGGCAGCACATCAATTTTTCCATGGTTGGGGGCTACCCTTCCTCTTCCAGTGGTGCTCTGGGGCTGTGCAACAGAAAGTGTACAGGACCAAAACACAGAAGGGAGAGGCCAGGCACAACCTCCCCCCAAATGGAAAGGCTTCATTGCCAATGAAAGTGCGAATCGTTGAAGGGCACCTTGTGAGGCCCTTGTGAACGAGTCCCTGGAAGCATTAAGTCAGCTGTGCCTCTGGAAGATCAAAGCCACTTTGATCGATGTTAATGAGAGCCATATTCAGGATGTTGATATAAACCTTAATTGACCATTCAGCTACCCATGGATAGCCTTCTGCCTTATTGACCAGCCTGCTTATTGACATCTAGGGAAGATAGCCTCTTAAGAGTTCCTGTGTGTGCCAGGAACTTGGTGGGTCAATTGTGAATATAGCTGATTTGATTCTAGAACAATATTTCTCAATCTTGATGGCTTGAAGAATTCTGGGAGTTGAGATCCACACATCGTCAAGCTGCCCAGATCGAGAAACACTGTTCTGGAGTGTCCTCCTTTTTCAGTTTCCACTTACTCGGACTTATGATTGTATTTGTTGTCTTTTTAACCTGTTACAGTGTCATACACTGTTATTGTTATATATTCTGTTCCGTAGTTATATGGAATTGATCTACTAGTACCATACAATAAACACACACACATACTCATCACATAGTTCCCTTCAAAATAAGCAACATTTTGATAAGTGCAGAAAACACAAGAAGTTGTGAAGAAAATAAAGGCAGAGAATAGGGTAAAAGAACATGAATTAAAATGAGATCTAGTTTTTCCCAATACCATTCAACCTTTCCATCTTTGCAAGCTAAATGGTCTTCTGGTTTAGGAACTTGTCACTGATCCTCAAGGAGTCACCACACCACTGATCACCAGTGACTGTCATGAAGAACTATCAATTGCAGATATCTCAGGGGTAGGAGAGAGATGTGAGCGCAATAAAATGTGTGATGCACTGCAAACTCCTTATGCTTTATCATTTTGGCATCATCACGGTTGCAGGCTGGATGCCTCTTTTCTTAACATTCAAACATTTAAACCATTCTTCCCATTTCTGTAATTTTCCTCTAACCCATCTGAAAATAATTGTTTGTCAGCCTCCCTGGCTGTGATGCTCTAATGCAGGGGTGTCTAACCTTGTCAACTTTAAGTTGTGTGGACTTCAGCTCCCAGAATTTCTCGGTCAGCATAGCTTTCATAGACTTCTGGGAGCTGAGGTCCCCACATCTTGAAGTGGCCAAGGTTGGACTCCCTGCTCTTAACGCGTCTTTATTTTGTCATTTGTTCCTATAAAAATTGGCAAAGCATTGTGGTTTCCTGATGGCTGATACTGCATTCCTATTCTATGCTGTATGTTGTGCCTTCTTTAAGCGCCAAGCTTTTCTTCTGTAAAAGTCTTTTTAAAATGAAAATTTAATAATTTGTCCATTGTTTAAATTACATTGTACCTTAATTTTAAATTGGAGTTATTTCCATTCTCATTTTTATTCCTGGTCCTTAACTCTCTGCTTTAAAGGTTGCATGGTCCTTCGGCTAAACAAGTATATGCCGGTCCATATTTACACTTGGTTTTCCAACAGGATCAGCATTTTAAGCCTGAACAGTCTCCTTTGCACTTATCGGGTTATGAGCAGGCAAGAGCTCTCCTGAGAAAGGAAATCATGCTGGAGTTATTTATTTATTTATTTATCAGATTTACATAGCCACCCAACTCACACATAGATGATTCCTATACTCTCCACTCATCCATTGCTCTCCCAAGTTCCCAGGCTGTACAGAGAAATGTTAGGCTTGCCAGTTAACTTCTAATTACCAGTCCTCTTTCAAAGTTCCATTTTTTAAAGTTTTATTTTTATGGTGAAATAAAATTCCAAAACCAAAAAAAAATTCTAATAAAATCAAAGAAGAAATTGATACTTAATTGTGATTAAACTGTACTGAAAGTAAATGAAAGAGAGATCCATATAATATTAAATGTATATTTGTCAATTCTTTAAATATTAAATCTGGAGCATCAGAAATTTACTGCTCTGTTTTCTTACTTTTATAATAAAAGGATGTTTCAAAACTCACAGTGTGTCCATGTCCTGCAGGACAGTGTCAAAATCTGGATGGTACTGACTCACACTAGCATTAAATGGGCCAGAAATGTACTCTCTTTGATTTTGTATCCTGATTTTAAGTTTTTTGTTTACAAAAACTTTCAAATTTTTCAGAATTAGTGTATCCATGTGTGCATGTATATACAATTTTATTTGTCATAATTCTTTAGTTCTTTGCACAGCTCATAAGCAAAGGTTATTTGTAAAGTGAAGTTGATAATTTTTAGGGTTGTATGTTTTACTATAAATCTTTTACACTGCTCATAGAAATAAAAAAAATGTGTATCTCTGAACAGCAGCCTTGCATTTATGGTTTGTTTTAATTTAATATGATATGCAAATTTATTGTTTGTGGTTTGCAGCCCATGATTAACAAGTCTGAAGAACCTACCCAAAAACAATCAGGGAAGCAGAACTCTTTGGAAGCCATGCATACGTTTCCTTAGCAAAACTTCTTTTCCCTGTCTGCTTGAATTTGGAGTTTTTTAATTTATTTATTTTTCTTTTAATTTTTTTGTACTATGTAAACTGTTCAGAGTTTTTTTGGAACTGAGGAGCACACACATCACAGAAATAAATAAATAAATAACACTAGTGTTATTGCATTTTTAATTTATTTATTTATCACATTTATATGGCCGCCCATCTCTCAGAAAGTGACTCTGGACAGTGTGCAACCGTTTTTTTTTTTACTATTCTGCTTATTGTGTTATAGTCACTTCATCCAGAATAGCTGCTATACAACTCATCAAGAAATCCTTTTATGTTAAAATAATCAAAGAAGACCAATTCTTAGGACAAGCTGCAAATAGATGCAAATGAGGTTTTATAACAAATAGGTATCTGGAGTAGGAATACAAATTTTAAGATGCAACGTACAGCCCATTTTCCAATTAGCTGGTAAATGAAATTTTATTTTGAGAAGGATTTTTATATGCTGTAGATATTGTTTTAGGTTGGCTGATTTTGTTTTTGCCTCCCAACCAAATCATTGTTTAATTGAATATTTCCATTTTGATGCTAGCAGCATTTTTTGGTGCACAAGTTTGAGCTACACCAAACTCCCTTCCTAATTCCAGATTCCATAAGAAAAAAAGAAGGAATTTTGTGATTTGCTTTCTGCAGAGGCCATCAAGTCTGTTTTGGAGTCAAGGATTGTATAGTATAATCTCCATGTATTTCATTTTACCAATAAGATCAGGCAGTGAAAAAGAGCTGAAAGTCTCTCATACCCTTGAGAATTTATTAGACTTGCAGACTTCAGATTTCTCTTTTCTATCCTAATTGAATGTAAACAAATATTCTTCCTGAGTTTTTCCCTATGAGAAGTAATATCAATCTGCCGCTGACTTTTCTAGAAATGTCATATTCTTCTCCGGCACTTTCATAATCATGGAATGCAAATCGCTTTCATATTTTGGAAGCACGTAAGTGCTTTTCCTTAAATTACCTCCTAATTAGACTGTCAGTTTTGTTCAAGGATTATAAGACAAGATTCTCTTCATTTATTCGAACATCTCAGCTAATTAGTCAGCTGCAAGGAGATCAGTTCATCCTTTTTCTGATCAAAGCATCTGAAGGTTTTCTTAGTAATGATGTGGAACTGAAATTCTTTTCACATCAGCAGACAAGACTATGTTGGAAATTCATTCAGCTGACAGCAAATTATAACTGAAGCTCATGTATTTCATGTTCTTGTTCAGCACATGATTTTCATGCATAGTCTCATAATAACTTGAGAAGATCATATTTCTATGCTAGCTCAAGAACAGTAAGTTATAGATACAAGTTGCCTGTCACCCCTCTTAAAAAAATTAATACCCCTCCATGGGGGCACTATTACCACATGGTTAAGTGTGTACCATAGAAAGGACTCTTTTAGGCAGCCAAGATAGCCTGAATTATCCACAAAAAAGATTACTGAACACATTTTTGTAAAGTATGATGCAGAAACATGACTATGTTCATCTTCACAGGATTCCAGAAATATCTGCATGAGCATGAAGAATGCTAACAAAGACCAGCAGTTTTCAAGACTGCCTAACCAGAGAGCCTGTCACTTTAGTATGATAACAGTGGTTAAGAGGCATGCTGTATTTTACTTCTTTCTTCATGGATGTGCTATATAAGGCAATGGTTTTCCAGTGGAAATCATATTGATACCATATAATTCATCAGCCCAAAGTCTTAGACCTAATAGAATAACAGTATCCATGTGCCTCAGGCACATGGCCATGGAAGCGTCTTTGGACAACATTGGCTCTTCATCTAGGAAAAGGAGATGAGCATCGCCCCCTAGAGTCGGACATGATGACAGGGGAAACCTTTACCTTGATGTCATTTTTTTCCTGTTCTGAATAGTTTTGTACTGACCCCCTTTTCTAATCTCTTGAGGACCAGCCGTGAAAAGCTCTTCTGTTAAACAGTGGTTATATAATGCATACATATGGCAAAAAATTGGGGATCTTTAGCCTTATGTTGTTGGTTAAGAAAGAATGGAGGACTTCAATGAAAGAAAGCCTAGCTCTGCTATCTGTTATTTTGTCCTTCAAGTGATTTTTCCAATCATAGGAAACATACTGTTTTATCAGTGTTTGAAGTTTGTTCACCTCAAGGAAAAATTATGTTTTTCGCTGCCACTCACATACAGATGTCTTCAGAGCACATCTGTCATAGTCTCTAATTCAGATGGGATACAGATCACTCTTGTGGAGGCCCTTGTTATCGTCTGTTATACTTTCCAGCCTTGAGGATGCAGCTGTGTCATCAACCGCAGACTCTCACCTTGATGATTCTCTTGTTGCTCTTTTATGGTCAGTATCTGGGAAGAGTAGAGTCCTTGCAAGACCATGTTCTGCATTGCTTCTGCCTCCTTTAATTGCAGTCATGTTCTGAGATGACACTTTTTCCAGCTTGTGTCTTAAGTGTGATGGAAGCAGTCTACATGGACTAGTAAAGAAGCTAGTTGCAAACTGTCTGAACATGACTTGACGTACTTTTTGTTGATCTGATTGACTGAGATGATGTAATGGGCAGGACTTGACTGGCTCAACCTGTTCTACTAGATTTGGCCTAATCTGATCTCTTTATTTGCTAGGCTTGTATCCTGCCTAGTTCCAAAGACTTTGAGATTACATGTTCAAGAAGAACAATAAAGAAAAATATACTTCATTAGGATTCACGGGTATCTTTCCTCCAAATAAAGATTTGTTTGTTAGAGCAAGCTAGTAGTGAATTGGTTGGCCTTGCAATGACATTTATCATCTGATGCAATTATCTGGTAGAATCTGCCTCTTCCCTTGAGACTATCTACAATGCTTCCAGAGCCTTCATCTCATCAGTCTTGCCATCAGCAGATACATTTCCAGCTGTCCTTTCTTCTTCTTGCTTCCAGCCAGGGAGTTTGATTCCCCACTCTCACAAGTTCTTTAGAGCCTGCAAATGTGGGACCATTTGCAAAAAGAATTTGTGAATTTGAGAGCCAATCTAGTGGTTAAGGCACCTGGTTAGAAACCAGGAGACTGTGAGTTCTAGTCCTGCCTTAGACATGAAAGCTGGCTGGGAGACTTTATCATTCTCTTTCAGCCCAATTCACCTCACAAGATTGTTGTAGTGGGAAAAACAGGAGGAGGAAGGAGTATTAGGTATATTCGCTGCCTTGGGTTGTTTATAAAAATAATAAAGATGAGATTAAAAATGGCCTTTTTGAGATGCCATGTGATTTGCTTGTTAATGCTGGTGCATAAGTGTACAAAGGGAATCAGATCACTTCAATAGATGGATAAAACTGAGCATGTCTGCTCCAGGGGACATAGTATTCTGATCGTGATGCCGTTAAGAATATATGCTGAGAAAAATAAGTGTTGGATCCAAGGTTTGTGTATTTGAAAACTTACATTGCTCTAAAATGGAATAAATTTATGCTGATATGTGTTTTCCCTTATTTGTTGTCAGGGTAATTTTTCAGGTCAGAAAGTAGTCGTATTTTAAGAATTGAATGATTTGTTGATTTGAAAAAAAGATTTAGAAATGCTGGTACGTATCTGTGCATCATTCCAGATTTATTTTGATATTTTTTGAAAACCAAAGAGTCTCAGAATTTATATTGTAGCTTGTTGGGACAGAATATTTACATTTTGCGAATTAGGTTTCTACAAGCTGAGATTTGGTAAAATAAGGGAAAAATGCTGTTCTGGTTTTTTTAAAGAAAAAATAAACATGCCTTGCTATGATATATATGCTATGATGGAGCGATGATTGGTTTTACAGAGCTGTTTGTTGTTGTTGATTTCTTTTATCTAAAATATTTTAGAAATGGGGAAAAAAACTCAAAAGCATCAAAGTATAAATCAGCGTATTTATGAGAACTTTCTTTTGTTGCTGTACTGCAATAATTATTTATTAAGGCTCTTTATAATAAGCAGAAGTTCGCTGTCATTGAGAATTATTTCACTTGTAGTTTATATCCCTTAGAATTAATTGTAGCATTTAAAAGTCTGGGGGGGATTTTTTTTTATGTATGTCAAATCACACAAAATAACATTTGGATCTATATTTAGCCAGCCTAAGCTGTAAATAATTATGAAACATCTGGAGTTGGTGAAGGGATGAAATATAGCTTGCTAGAAGTAACTTTATTCTATACCAGGCAATTCTTATTGTTCCCATGTTCGTTCCTCATTTTGTGTTGCCGAAAATTGTAATATGCCCTTGAATTTCATTATAAACTGCATTATAATGCAGATTCCCATTCCCATTCTATGACATAGGGATGGTTATCTGCATTATAGAATAACCTAGTTTGAAAAAGGCAGCAATGCATTTCCATGTACCTAATGCAAGTTTTTCTTTTTCTTTTTTTTTAAAAGAGAAGTATCTTAGGAGTGAAATATGTAGGTGTAGGGACAGGAAAAAGAAAACAGTATTTGTTTGAGACACATATTCTTTTTCTTTTAATGCTTTTTTATTACTTCATCTTTTGGTTGAAGAAAATAATGATACTCATCTGCAGATTTCCCTTTTTTCCATGACAAAATCCAGGTTAAGTTGATATGTAATTTCTTTTTAAATAATAATCTATCAAAGTGCAGAAAAAAAACTTAGCATGAAACATAAATGCCATATCAACCACAGCAGTGGAGCAGCGCATGTTGCTTGCAAGCAAACTGGTCTCCCTTTCAGAATATTTAAGAAATTGCCTTGTGCAATTATCACCAGAGGCACTTATATAAATTGTCTTAAAATAAGATGTTCCGGCCCAAGACTAAAAGTATGAAATCCACCAGACACTTTGGTAAAGAAGACAAAAGAAGGCAAGTAATTCTTTAGATGATTCCAATGGAGGGAAGCAGTCAAAGAGAGTTTTTTTTATGTCTTGTAGCCTGATCTGTGGAGAGCATCAGTCTTGAAACTCTTCTTCTGTGCCAGCCTGATGAGATGGCTGTTGACAGGTCACCAATGAAAGGGAGGAATCCAACAGAGCAAAAATCTAAACTGTTGCTGATCCCTTTCGTGGTTTTCTCCCTGGTTTTAACCTCATCTTTAGTTGCCCAGTAAATCTTGTCTTCCAGCTTTTTTTTAAAAGTTGCCTCGTCATCTTCTAAGAAGATAACACGCTTATGGAATGGTATGTGGACAAATGACATAGAAGCCAAAAATTGTTGACTGTTTTTGTTTTCACGGCATTAATCTTCTTTCCAGAAGATGCAGAAGGCTTGTGTGATTCCCTTTACTGTTGTACAGTACAGAAGTTTCCGTCATATCTGGACCTTCTTGCATATCTGAATATTGGTGGAACACCAATTGGGTGAGAAGAACTAGATTGGGTCACCTTGATTGTGAGTTTATCATATTTAAGTATGGTCCTGCAGAGAACCTGCAAAGGTTGTTGTTTGGTAGAAAATAAAATGTTACCGTTCTGAAGGAGGAGAAAAGCAAAATATTCTGTCACTTTCTGAAGATAGGCGGGAAAAATTCTTAATTCCAACTCCAAAGGTTCTACAATACCATTCCCCCAATAAGCTGATGTGTCCACAAGATGGTGCCCTTATCCTGGGAAAGACCCCATTCTGAACTTAGTTTGGGAAGATGGACTATTAGCTCTGTTGTTCTGAAATTCCAGGAAGTTATACCAGTGGCTATCCCAATTCTCCTCATGATGTTAGTCTTGATTTCTTTTAAAAGTAATGATTATTTAATATACTGGACAGGTGCAAATTATCCGCATAATTTAAATTTCCACCCTGAAGGTGTGAATTCCTACTCTTGAAAATTTATTTATTTTTGTGGCCATGGAAGGATGGTGACTTTCAATCATAAAATCTAATATTTTTTTATGTATAGTTATAACTACAACAATGTTCCTGTTTGAAAATTGATTAAAATGATTTTTTCCAGATGGTGCTGATATTACATTTTTTTTCTCAAGATTTCGTGAAGTATCGTTCTGCTTCCAAAACACCACTTTTCAAAATCCGATCTCATTAAGGTTCTACCTTGGGACACCAGAAACATGTATTTTCCATCAGCATGGTTGTCCTGAAAATATTTGAAGATAATAATTTTACTGCCACTTAATTATTTATTTGTGCCTCTTTTTCTGAACTGTCTGACCAAAGAGTGTTCAGGGCTGTGAAGCACTCAAAGGCACTGGGAAGATGCTCTGGCTGTTCCATTGCCTGTACATTTGGAGGGAGGGCATAAGTCTAGAATTCACAGACTCCCAGTTTATACCTGCTGCCTTAACCACTATACCAAGCTATCTCTCATCTCTGTAATACCTCCCTCTTTAATGATGTATCTAGGGACAACACATCTGCCACATCATTTTTGAGCTCTGATGCAAATAACACCTTCCTGTTGTATCCTGAGAGTAAGACTTACCACACCCCACCAGAGAGCATTGGCAAAGCTGGAAAACCCAGTTTGTCCCTCCTCATCCACTGCATCTTTCTCAGCAAGGTAGACGAAATATGATGAGAAGATTCAACCTCAAAATCCAATGTACAAGTTATGTAGTTATGAGTTCCTAAGAACAGCCATGAATTACTTTCTGAGAGCTTGCAAGGATGGACATAACAGCAATATGACATTTGCTAACAACTTTAGACACAAGTGTATAATTCTTTTTATTGGTGGCATAGTAGCCAAGTGGTTAAGACACTTGGCTTGTCGGCCAGAAGGTCAGTGTTTCAAGTTCAAGACCCAAGTGCCACTGTATAATGAGGTGAGCTCCCCTTACTGCCCCAGCTCCTGCCAACCTAGCAGTTTGAAAGCATGTAAAAATGCAGGTAGATAAATATGTTCCACCTATTTGGTAGGAAAGGTAGCAGGGTTCCATGCGCCTTGGTGTATTGTCATACTGGCCACATGTCCATGGAAACATCTTTGGATAAACGCTGACTTCCTCAGCTGTGAATCAGAGATGAGTACTGCCCCATCCGACACGACTAGCAGGGGAAGGCTTTACCTTTACATGAGAGATGAGGTTCCTTTCTAAATCCACCAGCCTTCAATGGAATGGTTTGAAGAAATGTTCAGAAGTGAGATGTCAGAATAGCAGTCAGGAGTGTTGCAGGCTACTGGAACTGCTGGAGAATAGCTGAAGGAGAGATCATCAGTGCTATCTTCAGAATCAAAATGTAGGGTGGAGGAGGAAGAGAAAGTGAGGCAGAATTGAAGAGACCATGGGAGACAGAGATCATACCCTACGTATTTTGGCACATGGGTTGATTTTTCCAATTAGCCCATATGCTTAAAATATAACATTTACTTTACTGATAACCAGGATACAACTCAGCCATGGAATTATTATAAATTAGCAAACTTGTCTCTTATCTTGTGGGTATTCAGTATCTAGGCTATTCAGATGTTACAGACATCTCCAGTGGGCATGGAAATAAAGCTTACTTTGCCCCTCCCAAGAACTTTTTGCTGAAAGGAAGAATCCTGTGGAGGATTAGATCAGCACTGGACTTTGGGGAAGAAGGCCAGGCTCATCTTTGCTGTTCAAAAGGTGGCTTTTAACTCTGATTGAATTTCTAGCCATTGAAATACCTTACAAACATGCACTCATCAATATAACAAAACACAGCATTTCGAATCTGTCAATGCTGTTGTCCAAGTTCCATTTGTTTCTTCTAAATATACTCATATATATTCAGCAAGTTCAACCTTTCTGCAGTGCTTGGAACAGGGCAATGTGGGTTGACACTTGCTAAACTATGGCTTTGTTAACATACTTTATTGATTCAACTACTGTTGTCCGGTCAGATAAATATCCAGCCATAAAATATAGCTTATGAACCATCATGGCTATCTTGTAGAGATATCTTTCTGTGCCTGCATTTTAATGCTCATAGGAGCACAAAAATTTTGAATTTCCCAGTGAGTTTTCATTCTTGTTCTATAACTGCCCTTTTAATGTCATCCCAAACTCTGGGTCAGTCTTAAATGCATCCATTTAATTTAAGTGTTATTAGTTCAACAGACTCAGTTAAAAGAGATGCACATTTATATAGAAAACGTATAAAATATATATATAATCCCATACAGTCCGAGGAGGATTGATGAAATTTGAAGTAACTTAATATCAATCTCTTTTCTTGAGCCTTTCTTAAGAAAGTATTTAATAGGGTTTTTAACATTAAGAGAGCTGTGAGCAGTTACAAGTGTCTTAATACTTACGTAAAGAGCATCCCTTTCTATTCTCTCTTTAAAGATATTTAAATATTTAATTAGCACAAATGTTTATTGTTGGCTTGTGATACATGAGGACAAGTATTTTTATTAAATTTACAGCATATATCAATAGTGAATTGGCCAAGTTAAAAATACCATTCAAGGTGGTTATATGCTGAGTGCCTTTAAAATTGTTTAATCTATTATATTTAGTTTTTAAAAATCCAAACATAGAGATGTGTAATGTTATATCAAATCAATCTGAGCAAATTTTTGTTAAATTAGCCTTTTAAAATAACTGATGTTTTAAAATCTATGCAAGATATATATTTGTCTGAGTTAGCTTTATCTTCTAAAGGTTATTACCGTGATTGACTTCTTTGTAAATGTACATATCAGCAGATCAGCTTTCACTGAAACTCCTTGGCTTTTGAGTGTGAAAAATATTTTTCTTAGAAATTAACAAATCAAGCTTATGCTTCTGAAAAGAAATAAGCATCTATTTTCATTTGCTAAATAAAGACTAGGCATTATTTTAAGAATAGTGTGCACATCTGGAATTTTGAAGGAATATTTGTTTTTTTATAAACGGGCAGCTGGTAGGAAATTGCTTATTTAAATATATCTTCCATAGAGGTCATGAATAAACACAGCTAACTAAGAAAGTAAAGTGATGAGATTGTTCTATTACTCTATTAATGTACCTAAAATGTTATCTAGCACATTCTAGTTTACCATTATCTATTTTTTAATAGCAGGGGCACTTCCAAATTTGGTAATTTAATTTTATTTACTCATTTGATTTGTATCTTGCTTTTTCTTCAAGAGTAGAAGGCATTGTACATGCTGCTTCTTATTCTTTTTGTACAAAAATAGCCTGTAGTATAGGTTGATCCAAGAGGGAATGTTCACCCAGTCAGCTTCTGTGGCTGCAGGTGGAGTTGAAGATGTGTTATTTATTTTCAAAAAATCCCTATCAGACCTATATAGAACCCTTAGGAAAATTTTAGAAATTATGTAATTCTAGAGACTGGTTTTTCACTGTGAACAAAGTAAGTGGAGCTAATGGATGGATTATTTAAAAAGTACAGGAGAAATTTATTATTCTTTCCATGTAACTAAATGAGAAGCCCTGGAAACTTGGTACTATCTGAATAATCAAAACCTGAACAGGCTCAAGATATACATTGGGCACATCCATTGCTTATCGGGGTTAAGGTTAAACTTGGAAACCCAAGAGCTACACCGAAGATAATTGAGCTGAAAGTTACATAGTCTCTAATAACATAACATAACACAACACAACACAACATAACATACCATACCAAGATCTGTACAAGGAATAGATTCAGTAGTCCCTCTTTGAGGGAGATGGACACTTCAGAAATATGAAAAATAAACATACAGTAATAGCAGTGGAGATAATAGAAATCGAAGGTTGAAAACTAAAATCCCCGAAATCCCAGAAAATTGGAGAACAAATTACTTTGAGAATAAATTATCATTAAAACAAACTGGGGCAGCAAAAAGGAAGAAATGTCAAGGGAAGAAGAGACAGGCAAGAAAATTTGCAGATTATCAACCTACAGCAAATTTTTATTCAAGAGCTTCTTTGCTTTAGGATACAGGAAATCGAAGATGTTATACAGGAAATCGAAGTCACAGCCCTGTTGCCACTTCCATAAAGCCTCCCAAACTCATATGTGTGCTTTCTTGGGTTTTCTGGAGCTGATCTACCTTTCCTGTTTTGGATCTGAGTGCCTACGCTTCTTGGCATATACCAATATTAATATGATTTAAACAATTTAAAATATTTAATGAAAGAAGGAAGATTTTTTTCTAGAAATAATAACTCCAAGACATTTGAGGTACAGTAAACCCCCATTTCCCCCCCAAATATTTATAGACACATAGAGGTGAAAGGAGAGCAAAATACTTAAATTATTCAGTCATCTGTAATGTGTCAAATTTTAATTTGTGTAATTTATTAAGGTTTTATCAGTTAAGAAGGAAATAAAATTTATGACTGAAATGCCCTGGGATATTTTCAGCAATTATTTCTCTGAATTCAAGTAGGTAAAATTTCTCCAAAATATTCAAAACTAACTTCCTTCCTTCCTTCCTTCCTTCCTTCCTTCCTTCCTTCCTTCCTTCCTTCCTTCCTTCCTTCCTTCCTCATGATGCAAAAACAAAAGGGGAGAAAGTGTATGGTGCTGTTTTGATGCATGTGTCAGTCCATCCCGACCAAATACTCATGATTCAATGGAATGGTAAAGGAACATTTGTTTTATCTGGTTCCATTTCTGATAAGCACATGACTTGTTGAATGATTTGATATCGTAATGCAGTGCATGAAGTTTGAAGAAAGGTTTGCACAATTCTCCCATCTTATTTGTCAACTGCTTTAACATTTGATTTTTTCCCTTTCAATCTATCTCTGATAATGGAAATGAAATAATATTTACAAGTTTTATTTTTCAAAAGCATTTTAAGATGCTTTTGTCATCTTTAATTTACCAAACTGAACAGTGGAAACCACTCTCCTATCCTCAGCATTTGCACTCTTTTCCAATCAAAATGGAAATGGTTAAAAATCACAACCTTATTTTATCTATCATCTTGATATTATATAATCACAAACAAAAAGGAACCAAAAACAAAACACAGAGTAGAATCTGCAAAGAGGACTTTAAAAGGTATCAAATTACATTTCCTTTGAAATCATGAAATGCAAGAATCAAATCAAATATGTGGACAGTTTCTACAAAGGGTTAAATAGGCCACCAACATTTCTACAGTGCCATAACAATAACAATTGCTTTTTTTTTTACAGATTTGAAACCTCCAACATGTAAAAGCTGAGCTAAAATAGATTTGCTTATCTACTATACCTCCTCCAAAAAATACCTTAAGATGATAGAGATACAGAGATGCTTCATAAACTGGCTGAGAAACCTCATAGGGGAGTATTCTTCACTTAAGAAAAAATAATTGAAACACTATGCTAGGAGACTAGCAAGCATGACTTTAAAAATATACCCATAACTGTTTTAACTCTTAATTTATATTCAGGGTAAATTATGACACATTCAGTAATGTAACAACTCAGTCTAAAACCCTATAGAAGTTCCAGATGTTAATTTCATTGTGATCTAAAGCTTCATCCGTTAAAATATAGCTGTTTCAAACTGAAATATATTCTGTATCCACAGATTAATATGCTCTTAAACCTATATGAATATAATGAAAAACAGTAAAATAAATTAAGTAGTCAAGGAAGTTAGAAAACTGGGAAAAAAAGACAATTTTATAGTCTTTGGGAAACAATAAAATAGACAATTAGGATACATTTTCTGTTAATGACTTTCCCATTTTAGGATCAGTATAGTTGATTATTCAAAACAGCCTCTCTACCTTAGTTTTTTAAAATTATTACATTTTAATAATTTTAATTATTAACACACGCACATATACATATACACACACAAATGCCCACACACGCACAGACATACACACACACATATATACATATACTGTGTATATGTATATATATATATATACACACTTATATGTATATATTATGTACATACAATATATTACATGTACACAT